>CAJUYG010000792.1:48226-91081 GCA_910591675.1 Galerucella calmariensis
CTACTAAGATCTGAAATTTTTGTTGATATCACTGTATTCTTTATTTTTTATTTGCCATAAACAGGGATAACTTCTGTAAAGTTCTAGAAATTCAGTTGTCATTACTCTAAGATCATTCATTTTTTGGAAAAAATGTCCAATATAAAAATACCTAACCCGACACAGTACTGGTAAAAATATGAAACGTGCACAGACTTATTGCACATACACTTTCGTTCTTCGTCGTTCTTCCCCGTACGATGAGCACTGCACACGCTAAAAATCAAAACTATCCTGATTCCGACCAAGCGGAATGCGCATTCCAAATTTCGAACGGCGGAAAGCCATACACACAACATTTTCACTGTACTACGTAACACGCGCATTCAAGCCTTCGCGCTTCCTTCCCAGTGAGCGGGCCCCTTTAAAGATCTGTTGTGCCCCCTTACTTCTGCTAAGTTTCTGAGGAGAGTCTCAGAAGTTAGAAGCTCCTTTAGTCCTATTGCCCGGAGGAATTTCAGGATATCTGCAGGCTTCAACTTAGGTAAATGTTCCTCTTCTATACAGTAATCTCCCAGGTGCTGTGCTCTAGAAGTCTGAAGTGCTGTGCATTATTTTGAGCTTTTTCAGGTGCCCATTCAGGCGACAATGTCCTGTGAAGATCCCTGTTAAAACTCTTAGCGCAGCTTTACTTTGACTTATGCATTCATTTGATCTCAACAGGTTGTAGTCACCCAGAAGAATCTTTGATTGTCTAAGCCCTACTAAATCTTTCCAATGGTCAGATCTTCTCTTTTTCTCGGCCTTACCTATTTCTTCCAGGCATGTTATTTGAGAGCCTAAAGTTATTGTCAATAATAAAAGGTGTGCTCGGTGAGTCTTGCATGCCGATATAAAGATGTCTCCTAGCTACCCGTTCATACTTTCCTGGAAAGGACTGGATGTACGATGACCTAGGAGGACAACTCCTCGGGAGGATGTACAATGGGTCACATGTGGCCTAAGTGCTGTGAGCCTACACACTCACCCTCCCTACTTTTTAGATACAGAAGTCAAGTCATAAACGAGAAAACAAAGTGACGATAATAAAATCCAATGTGTTGACCAAATTCAAAAGGATATAATCCGAAGAACGACATAGCAAGAACAAATGATTCCAACCCTAGATTATATAAATGTTCGGTTAATTAAAGACGAACCTGGAATTTTTTGTAGCCGAACAAGTTTGTGGAGAGCTTTTTCTCGGTGTATTTTCGAGCAAAATAATCATTTTGTTCCGATGGAATTCAAATACATCGTAAAAATAACAATAATTCATTATTACGATTTGTATCGGCATTTTCTTACCTTGATCTTAACTACCGCCAAACGTAATTATAAATGCATTAAATACGTTTAATGGAAATGCAATTCGGTAATAAAATTCGAAATACACCAATAAACACGCGTTCCAGATTTCATTATCATACGTTATTTTATTTATAAAATCTACATCTTCACATTGACCCAAAACGGTAAGTGTATCTTTGTAAATAATTATTTGAAAAAGTTTTCGTGAACTGTAGTCGATAATTTCAATTTTTTTTTCGCGTATTGGTCGATGTAATGGAATGCAGTTTGGTAATTTAATAAAAACATCTGAAAATAGATGGTGTTATTTCAGTGTTTAGAAGCAGAACGGTGTTAAGTATAGTATACACCGAAAATATTTGCGATAACTTCCTTCGCCTGTTAAAGAACTCATCATACTTATTGTAATAATAATAAATATCCACCATCAAATCGAAAAAAAATCGTATGACTGGTTGAATTTCCGATAGAAGAAGATTCTTACATCAACGACAAAACAACTGATGTATAGCAGCTTGAGCAATTTAGGCTCCATTTCACGTAAGAAGATACCACGTGAAGTTGCAGACGTATGTGCGAACTTGTTGTCAAACGAGCGCCATGTTGTAAAATTGACATTCGACTTCAAAACATTAGCGTAACTATGGTCGTTACGAGGCGACATAGATAAACAAGACCGATTTTGGTGTCTGCAAGACAGTTGGCAAACTTTACGTGGCTTCTTCTCATGTGAAACGAAGTCTACCTACTCAAGAAGATGAAAAGGGAGGAAAAGAATAGGAAGTCGGAAGAAATAGTTCGGATGTTCATGTCACTTTTTTTCCGATTTTTTCATTATTTTAATTATTCGTAATTTGAAAACATCGTGAAAGGCTACGACAGCTGGACACTATCCAATGCATTTCATTCAATGATCTTATTGAAATCTCGCAATTTTTTTTGTTACCTAAAAATCTTCTGATCGAACAAAGCGTTAAAGAAAAATAAAAAAAAATGTAAGTAAACAGGATAGTTAACAATTTTTATATATGGGTCGCGTTTTTGATGTATCACCAGATATTTTTATAACTGTTGGTGAATATTTTTAGGAATACGGAAAACCGTTAACTGTAAACAAACAATAATTTAAATAATAACGGTTTGTTATAAAAATAAATCTATTAGTTCCAGAGGCATGTATTGTTGGTGATAAAATTATTAAGTATAGTGTAGTGTAGAGTTTATTCGAAGTGAACATAATTTCGTACAATAATACTTCGTTTCAAGTATACACTTATAATATTCTTACAAAAAAATTTGTTGGATTTTGAAATATTATTAAAAAGTTGGAAGGTGGAAAATTTATTTTTTATTTCAATATACTTTAAAATAATTCAACTTTTGCGAAAGTAATTTTTATTGGCTGGCAGAAACGAATACCGGCTTATTTATTACATTATTATGTACAGGGCATTCTAAGCTGGGTGCCAATATAGTTTTCAATTATTGTTATTTTTGAAAAATACAGATATTGTGAATTATTTTCAAAGGAAATCAATTTACTTTGAAATGTATACTTGTTGCATGTCGTTGTATGAAGTTAATATTGCAAATAAACAGTGTGGAACAGCCAAATGGAATAAATTCGATAACGAATGCAAACGTGCTGGCAAAAACGCTTGGACTTATTGACATTAATGTATTTTACCTACGACCCCCCCTGTAATCAGTCAATAACACACAGTCAGCATCAATGTAATGATGTCTATTACGCACGATAAAAAAGACGCACGGCTTCCCTAGCAACATCTTAGCAACTGTCAATAGACGTAGCCATTTAATTCGAAATTTACTATTTGAAAACATTCGATATTGCCACGTTTAACTATGGAAAGCCCAAAGGGCTAAGTATGTATAGACTATAATTGAACAATGGACTTTTGATTATCAACAATATGTTAATAATGATTAAACGTTAGTTCTTTAATGTGCTTCTTTCATTGGTAATAGGGTAATAGAGATGGATATGAAAGCACCTCTAATAATGTAACTGTTGTTTCTTATGTTCCAACAAGCAAAGGAAGCGATATATGATTTGTGTCCAATAACTGTACTGTGATCATAAACAATTATTATAATTTATAATAACTAATATTATGGAACTAAATGTTATACAATAAAATCATTAAAAATATGTATTGTTGATGTTGTTCAAGTATTATTTATAATAAGATTATAAATACAAGTACAAGTAGTTCGTAGTTAAAGTATAGTACGTTACTCGTGTTGTAGAGCATTTCACGCACTCACGGGATTACTTTTCCATTCGTGCGTAAAACGCTTCTTACCACACACGTTACGTAATATACTATTATTACAATATTATGAAATAAGCAGTATTACTCATTAAGTTTTTAGTGTAATGTAGCGTATTTGTGAAATAAAATGAATTTCTTTTTTTGATGTCAATTTTTGTACTTAATCTGAAAACACTTATTACTTAATATTTTCTAAACAGTTGTAGATATGTTTAGGACATTGTACATGAATTATGTCTAAAATTTTTTAATCAATCCAAAAAGTGAATAATATACAGGGGGTTGCGTTTAAAATAAGAACGTTGGTATTGTCCATTGTCGCATAACACACCCTATACAATTTTTTTTAATTGCACCCTTAAAAAGAAAAATTAACGTGTCCAAACGTTTTTCCTGTTCCACATTGTATGTACGAGTATTATGTAATAATTTCTCAACTAATGTTAAATCAAGTGGTTGTCAAATGTAGTATGCTCTTTTCAAAGTTAATGTGGAGACATCAGAAAGAAGCAAAGTATATTTTCCAAAATTGCTAAGCTCACTTTACAAATATTTTTTCCTTACCTCAGTACACCGTTAATTTGTGACGTTCTTAGAAAGCTAGTTCCGCAATTTAAAAAAAAAATACATATAAATAATTCATATCAGTTAGCATTAAAATAAGAAGTTTAAAAAGTAAGAGTATAATTAAAATATTTTTAAATACGTAGCGTTTTTCATAATAAAATTTGGAAACCTTAATCAATCGTTTTTTATTTAACTATGCAAATTTTACGTTTTAATTTTTTTAAAGTATTATTGCAGTTTCCTGTAATATTGTCATATTTAATAATATTTTTCAAAACATATAAAGCGTTAGAATAGTTATTATTTAGCGATATCTATTTACTTTGTTTCAAAAGTGAACTTGCTAAAAATAGTTTGGTACCTAGGTACTTGGATACACATTTTTTGTATTTTCTGGAAATTTAATTTTAATCCTTAAATTTTCATTATGTTTTTCATAATTATAAATCGGCAATTTCTATTACGCTCTTCATAATGGAAATACGTGTATTAAAATGAAATAAATAATTTGCATTCATTAACAGCATAATTACGGAGTTTTTGAAAAGAAAACTAGGTATATTTGTTTCATCGCTTTTTTCGCTTTGTTATTGAATACCAAAACGGCACGCTGTATAATTCTGTGAATTAAAACGATCATTTTGAATGGATATAAACGATACTTCCGAATTCATACTTCAATACAAGCTTGTTTTATTTTAGATCCTTAATAACAAACCTAAATTTAGCCTCAAAAACCATCACTTCAATAAATTGCATTGTAGAATCTTCCTACAGTATATTTAAAAAAAAACGTAAGTGAAGGTAGATAATTAAAAGTGATAATATAAATATTTATATATCTTGTACGATTTGTTATAACCTTGGACTAATTTTCAAACATAATTCATTGTTAAGGTATTTATAGTTGAGCGCCCAGTTTTCTTTCGTACCTATCCTAATAATTTATAATCTGGAACTGAGAATAAATTTTACATTTAAAACTATCGACGCTGCTCGATATTACGATATTAGCGATGTAGAAATGATTCCATAACACAGACAGTATTATGTTCTCAGTAGAAAGGAAGTTCAACTGCCATAATACAATCCATATGGTCGCGTGAGACATTTTGATTCTTTAAATTTGTTACTTTTCTGTGTAGCAGAAAAAATATTGTGTAAATTTATATTTGACTAATGAAACATTGATGTTGTATCACAAGAAATAAAGTATTTCAAAATCTGAGAATCTGATTTTATTATCTTCTGTATGTTCCTTGTGGTATATTATTCATTCTTTTTTTAATTTCTGATTTTATTGTTCCAGCGGGTTGGGAAAGTAAATACAAAAGGTCTCTCATCTCGTGGGAGAAATATGACTTTTTTCGGGTTATACAAAATTTTTGCAAAAACTGCGGAAAATAGAGAAAAAAACATACATAATAAGTGGTAAATTAAAATAGCCCAATAAACAAAAAAAACACAGAAATAGCAATTTTTAACAACTTTTGAAATCTTGATCAAAAAAACTTCGCAAAAAGTTGTGGGTTCTGATGGCATTAAAAATTGTGCGAGAGGTGAGTCCGATCGCTTCAGTTATTTTGGTAAAATTGCATTTATTTTTATAATTTTTTTTTTAAATAAATCGAATATATCCTTTGTTTTTTATACGATTGATTTATAAATGGTCCCATGTCAAAGCTGGTTGGAAATCACACATTTAAGAAAGAGAACAATCTACGACCAATTGTTTTATACACCTAATAAAACTTTCGCAGCTGAATGATTCAGCACATAATGTTATTTCTTATTATTTGTCTTGATTTGAAAGGGTTAAAAAACAAATATTAAAGTGCGAAATAATTTAATTGCAAATATTACGTCCATCTTGAGAGTTTAAAAATTCAAAAAGCCCGCGTCTAAAGTGATAGTTCACACCTGTAGCCAAGGTAGGCGCTAGAAGTAATTTAACGTTTAACAGTTCTCTTATTATTTATTTCTCTATGATCAACGAATTTTCCTATAGTCCCAGCATAGGTACCCAATATAATTGCTTGAATATAAATTTATTGTTATTTTCTTGTCAACAATTATGTTTGTGAATATCAATCACTACAGGGCAGCCATTTATTGGAACTATTCAGACTAAAAAAAGATAGCTTGCAACACAATTAACGATATAAAAAAAACTGCCAAGCTCATTCCAAAGCGACCAAATAAAGGAAAGTGATAACAGCAAACTATAGGGTATGTATTTTTTATTCGGAAAACGGATTCAAATGGCATCTTACAAAACCTTCCCTCTTTTATTTAACTCGAGGAAATAATAAATGTCCGACCACAAATACTTTTGTAGATAAATCTATACTTACGTTGCAAATAAAAGGAAGTTATCTGATGAGTTTATTCAATTTTACTCAATTCATTTGTCCAAATTTTTGTGTGTAGAGTTTACACCACTCGTTTTCACAATTCTAATTGAAAATTTGGATCGCTTAACTTCAGGTTTGGATTGGAAATTTTTGTATATGAATATTCTAATAATTTTTCAACAGTACCTTTCGAATTAAAAATTGTTAATAATAATAATAGTGAGACTGACGAAGTCGTTTCTTCACGGAAAACTACAATACACAGCTGTGAAATTCTACATTGTATATAAGACTTTTGAGTAACATGGTCATCAACTTTTCATTTTAAATTATGTTTTGGATATATTTTCCACTCTTGTTGATAGTTTTGTCTATATAAAGTTTTTACAAAGGTGAGCAGAATCTGTCTTGGTATTGCGATTTTGCAAGTTTTTTAGCGGGATCTAGATCCAGACCGAGACCGTTACCAAGACTGTCTTGGTATTGGTCTTAGTTCTTGCTTTCCTTATAACTGAATTCACGATAACAGTATAGCATATTTCTCTCTTTCTATTACTTAATCTTCATGTAAATGTAACACAATGTCTTTGTTTTCCATTAGTGATAAAAATACACAACGTACATTACCAGGAGTTTATTTTTTGAACAATAACAAATTTTTACACCGTTTATATATGATCGACTCGAAAACATTGTTTAATATTTCGTGAATTTAACTGTTTATTTTACCTATCACATTTCGGTGCTGCTTTATTTAAAAATAACATAGAAGGTTTCTTTTTCTTCTAAAGTATGTCTGTTCTCACTTACTTTAACATCGATAACGTGGAAAATTTCGTTCTTGACCCGTTACCTATTAAATTTAATGGTCTTGCTATTTTGAAATAACGTGAGAGTGAAATAAAAAGTTTTGCTAGTTGATAATTGATTGTAAATTATTAGTAATTTATAAGGAAAAAAATAAGTTACAGGTGAAATGAACAAGACCAAGACTAAATAAGCAAGACTGAGACCAAGACCGGAAGAATTGAGCAAGACCAAGACCGAATAAGCAAGAACAAGATTAAGACTATCCCAGTCTTCTTGGTCTTGGTCTTGATTTGCTCAAAACTATTCTGAAGGCGGCGTTTAAAGATCTTACAAAGAAATGAGCAAAGTCGACAAAACTTAATATTTCTCGCTTACAAATATGGCAAGACCCTATGATTGAATTATTTTTTTAACCACCTCATCGTTTGAGTATCTGCTATTCCTAATCAAACACTGTAATATTGTAATATTGTTGATGGCTGAATTTTCTGCATCACTTGTAGGAAGTAGGCATATATGTTCCAAGCCCGATTATGTACGGAGCCCGGCTCTGTACAAGCGATTTTGTACCAAGTCCGCTTCGTACAGGTCATTTTGTACCAAGTCAAAATTTGCTTCTCCTTCCCCTTCTGGAATTGGTACAAAATCGCTCTGTACAATATCGGGCTTGGTACGGAACATATATATATATATATATATAAGATGAATTCCATTATTTTGCTATCGAAGATTTATATTATTCCTTCCTAGTTGAAAGTCCAATACAAATAGATATTATAGATTGTAAATATACATATATCAAGAGTTACAATAGATTGAACGCATTAATATCAGCCTCCAACAAGTAAATATTATTCTGAACTGTCCAATATAATGACCTTTTTTTGCCGATTGATTTGTATTAACTGTCAATAGTGTAAAAAATTTATTTTATTTTTATCTCTAGTCTAAAACTCTAGGCTGTGAAATAATGATAATTTTCAATTACGTGTTTAGAGAAAAAGACTAATTATAAATGATGCTGAAGCTTTAAAAACAGTTTGAAAAAATTGTTGGGTTCATAGGTTCATAAAATTTGTAAAAGGTTTCATGACAATAACACTTCCCTCTCGATCACAACTAGATTAGATTAGATTAGAATTGGAGTGGCTCTTTGCTCTTTGTCCTACCCCACTGCGACCTTTGCAGATCTATTGTGGTCCTCCCTATATTTAGAACTCGATATCTAGCTATATTCTTTTTATTAGACTTAATAGCCTGGATACCGCCTCTCTTGAGTACCTCTCTGCCCTCAGTTTTTCTTCTCCAAGTAAGTGAGACCGCACCCTTTCTAGGCCTTCGCACTCACGGAGTATGTGTCCGCGGTTTCGTCTTCTTCCAGGCGTGTGGGGGGGGAGCTGGCTTGGAAATAATTCCTTCAGCCACAGCGCAACGCCTGGTTGTTTATCCATTTGTGGACGTCTCTTTACTTAGGCATTTAGCAATTCCTCAGGAAGGTTCTGGCCCTATCATGACCTCCGTTGTTCCATGCTTGGTTAATCCATCGGCCTTTTCATTGCCTTTTATTCCTTGGTGACCTGGTACGCAGGCTAGGGTCACTCTACAGATACAGATGGTGCTGCTCGAAGTAGATGACGATTCTTTGGTTATACACTGTCTCATCAACTCTCATAACTTACGAACTAACCCGTATAAAATTTTGATATCATTTGTTAAATATGTTCCTCAATCATATTTCCATGGAGACACTTTATATTCAAAGAGACCACAAAAAAACCTATAATCCACATAAAAAGTTATACAAAAACTTACACCTTAATATCTGATATTCGACCTTATTTCTGGCGCATTCTGTATATATCTGATTGCGTTGATTTGTTGCAGGCAATTTTATTCTACACACCTAGATGGCTCTGGAAATCATGGGAAGGTGGTAAAATCCATGCTTTGATGATGGACCTAGACGTAGCCGTTTGTACAGAAATAGAGAAAAAACAAAAAAAGAAGTTGATGATAGATTATTTATGGGAAAACTTAAGATACCATAATTGGTGGGCTTATAAATATTATTTGTGTGAACTCTTGGCGTTGGTTAACGTTGTTGGTAAGTTAATTATTGTATTTTACTCAAACTTTTTGTCTCAAGGTACAGAAATAATTAACGCGAAACGGAGGATGGACAATGATGTATCACTTACGTATGTCTTTTCTATGTAATTATTTGGTCCGATATTCACTCCATCCTTGCTTAGAGCCCAATTCACAAAGAACAGGACGTTGATAGGGTGAATTGACGATCGGTTGAGTGGTAGAGACATTTGTCATAGTTGAAAAAGTTATTTAATAAAAAATTATCCATGGAATTATAATCTGTGTTTCACTGCCTGTGTGTGAAGTAAACTCTGTTTCACATAAGAAGAAGCCACTTGAAGTTTTCCAACTGACCTGCGCATAAATCAAAATCATTCATGCCATTGGCCATTGGCGTTACAAACCATGTTTCATGCCGAAGGCAATTTTATTATTGACTTTTGAAGTTGTATATTTTGTGGGTTGTGTTTGACGCAATCATGTACTGTCGAATATTTTTGAACATTTTAAGGGGAATCTATCGGCAGCGATTTGACAAAATATCGAAGTATTTTTGGCAAAGAATTTTGAGGTAATGGATGTATTGAAAATTAAGGAAAAAATATATCATGTAGATTAATGTTGAACTTAGTGTTCTCATCGAATAAAAACTTTGAAATGCTAACCAAATTTTGTTGAAAAAAATACGAATCATGAGGTAATTAGACATATTAAGCAAAGTTTGAGCCCTTGTAAAGAATTAAATATGGATTAAATGGAAAAACTAATTGATAAGAAGTCTAATTTGAAGCTTTATGAATACTATATAAAAATCTCAGAATCCTCAAATTACTTATGACCGTACAATTACCTATTGAAATTCGGTTGCTACCACTAAAATATCGGATAAAACTCCATCTCTCGCTTTTCTATCCTTCTATGACTGACATTGTCTCTCTGCTTCGGTAGTCGCGTGCCGTTCCATTGTTGATACAACGCTCGCCGGTCTCGGTGGTCTCCCAGTTCAGTACTGACGAAGCTTATAGAGTAGTACGTGAACCAAAATCCGCTTGGACCGCTTGGCTACCTACATGTTGTGGAGCTTTCATATTTCTAATAAAATTTTCGTTATGTGAACTTAAACGTGAGGACGTAGGGAAACAAAAAAATATACAAAGCATAATTGTGCAAGGTCGAATTTGGTAGATGCCCCTTAAGACGTTTAGCTAGTTTATCTGTATGTTTAATTTGATCTAAAGCAATGCCTCCTAAAAAACTTGTGGGTGTTAAAAGAAAAGTTACAATGAAGTCTGACAGATTCTTAAAAACGTTGCAACTTTCATGGAGTCTAAAGCTGAACCTTTTATATCGGACCAGGGGTGCGATCTTCGAGTTCACACGAATACTATGCGTGTACGGTTATTTCCACATGAATTTTTTCGTATACGGTGCTGAATGTGTATTTTTTAACACCGTTTGAATAAACGTTCGAACACGAAGAATTTAGCAGCCGGCAACAAGCATAATCGTATGGTCTTGTCAATTTTGACATTTGAGAAGCAAAGTATAGGTGCTTTCGATTATTCACTTTTGGCTGCTAGTAGCAGCTCGTAGTGACTGAATTCCGTTCGTTTATTACCGGGCGTGACGCCTAGTCTTACCTTCCCCTTGCCTCTCAAGCACATACCGAAAAGTATGAGCTTCAAGCCACGGACATTAAATATTTGACGTTTGTCCGGTTTGACGTTTATTTAAAGGTAAATATTGTGCCGATTACGATTTAAACCTTACTAAAAATATCTAAATATGCAAAATTATATTATCAACAACATTATAATTGAAAACTGTTCTTCTAACAACACAGGAAATTCATTAGCATGTGATTGGCATTGGCACATGACAAGTGGTTTTGAGGATCCTAAAAAATCGTGTTCGTTTTGCTCAAAAGTCGTGACGACTGAGGCGTCACGCACAAGTGCTTGAAGTCCAAATAAACGAAAGCAACAAATATACCTTATCTATGCAGTTCTAATAGTTCTATGCAAAGAATATACCAACTACTGTATCAAGTGTAGTAAGCCCAAACTGGCTATTGATATTACGTATTTAGCATTTTTCCTTCATTATTGTTTGTTGTTAAAAAAATGTTTATTACTTCTAAAGCGACAGGTTTTGTAAGTCTATAAAGTTTCACGAATTGCCTTTCTGAATAATTCCTCAAAAGGATCAATAAATGGGTTAAAGATCCTAGGAGGTATATCTGCTAACTCTTCCGCTTCTTGTATAGCGTTTATGAAATTTAAATGAAATAAATCATTAAAACCTGCCATATTATAACTGATTATATCATTTATTATTCAAATTATTGACATACCAAACCCAAATATTTTCAATCTAGGTTATGTAAATTTACACTTTCCGTACACGAAAACATTTATTCGAATGGAATAATCCCACTCGAAACAAGCCATACGAATGTGTTCGTATACGATTACCGTTTGATCATGTCGAAAATTGGGTTATTCAAATTCCATACGAACATGGCCATTTTTCGTATACGATTTACTCCCGAATGGTTTCGAAAATCGGATCCCAGATATATACTATTGGCATCGCAATAAGTTTGGCCAAACACACACTAAATACCTGGACATCAAGAAGAGCTTTAGACTTCTGGCACAATTTACCAGGATTGGTTTATTCAAAGACTTTTATACATGCTTCTAAGAATGTCTCCAAACAAATGTTAGACTATATCAGGCATGACCTACGTTGTCCATAAAAGGCCTTTTAACAGGCCACTGTCATCTGAACCATCATAATGTTAAGATTTGGACTGAATTTAGCTGAATTTGTTTGGTGAAATCTGTATACGTGTGAGCCCCAATAGGCTCTTACGAGTCGCAGTGGAGGGCCTTATAGACCCACTCTCCACACACCTAGCCTAACCTAACCATTTCATTGATTGATGATTCTTGATCTAATTTTCACGTGAAAACGTTACGCTACTGATTTAAAGTATAATATAAATTCAAGTGGCTTCTTCACAGTGTCTACCACAATAACCTTAATTATAAGTGATAAAAACATTCGAGCTAAATAATTTTTTCAATGCAAAATTATGTTTCAGGTCAAATGTTCCTAATGAACAGATTCTTCGACGGAGCTTTTCTAATGTTTGGGTTCGAAGTGATATCCTTCATCAACAGTGACCAAGAAGATAGGATCGATCCAATGATTCAAATTTTTCCAAGAATGACCAAATGTACATTTCGGAAATATGGAGTTTCAGGCGATGAAGAAAAGCACGACGCCCTCTGCATCCTTCCCCTTAACGTAGTCAATGAAAAAATTTATGTATTCCTGTGGTTCTGGTTCATAATTCTTACTATTTTAACATTTATGACTGTGGTTTATAGAATAATTATAATATTTTCCCCACGCATGCGTGTATATCTTTTAAGAATGAGATACAGGTTGGTAAGGAAGGATGTTGTTGATATAATAGTCCGTAGGAGTAAAATGGGGGATTGGTTCTTATTTTATATGCTAGGAGAAAATGTCGATTCGTTAATTTTTAGAGATGTTTTGCAGGAACTTGCACATAAACTTAATAGGCATGATTTTCACCACGGACCGGGATTTAAAGGAGAAATGCAGGAAGCATAAAGCTGGATTTATAAACTCTGTTGCTCCCGTTATTCGTTGATCTCAAATAACCAAATTTTATTCGTGATTCGCAGTTACGCCACGTGACTTGATATCTTCCAATCGTGTCAAACTCTACTTATACCGATATTGGATTTGCTGTTGGAAAACTTTTTATATTTATATTTATTTTATATATTAATACAAAAACAATAACTTAACAATAATAATCTGTCACGTAAATTTTTCTGAATGACCAGCAACAAAAGATAAATAATATACAGGGGGTTGCATTTGAAATAAGAAAGTTGGTATTGGCCACTGTCACATGACGCACTATACCTATATAATTTTTTTTAAATGCGACGTGGCCAAGCGTTTCTTCCAGCTCGCCCTTATTTATTCTTTATGGAATTTAATTCATTTGGCTCTTCTACACTGTATAAATTACACACAACGTCAAAAGTCTTGGACCCCCACATTTGTTTAAGAAATATTTTGATAGAAAAACAAAATATATTTAAAATAGTATATTGTTTTCTGAATTTATTTTTTGTGAAAGGAATATTTTCCACAAACTGGTATACTTAGAAAATTAAAAACAAACTAATGTGTGAATTTGTTGACAAAATGTATTGAATTAAAAAAAGTAATGAAACATGTTGTATACTGACTAATAGTCGGTATGTCCTCCTCGACGTTGCAATAACATATTGACACGTCTGTGCATTGAAATAATCAAGCGGTTGATAGTGTCTTGTGGAATATTGTTCCATTCCTCTACCGCCGCTATGACTAACTCATCTGCAGTCTGGGGTGGGTTGATTCGATTGTGAATGGCTCTAGCAATGTAATCCCACATGTTCTCAATAGGATTCATATCAGGCGAGTTGGCTAGCCAATTCAATCTATTGATATGTCCTGCTTCAAGTGAATCCTGAACCCTTCTTGCGCGATGTGGTCGGGCGTTGTCGTCCATAAACACAAAATTTTCGCCTTATTCGTTTCGTATGGGATAGATAATGGGTGTAATAACTTGATCGACGTAAATTTGGCTGGTCATATTCTGTGGAATTCGAATTAATGCGGTACGGCGGTTAAACATTATTCCCCCCCAAAACATCCCTTGGTAGGGAGCAACTTCGCGGACGAAATTAAGTCGCTGTTGACGACCTGGTTCTCTCCATACTCTTTGCCGATTGTCATCACTCACCAGTCCAATTCTGGTTTCGTCTGTAAATAACACCCACCTCCACTGTTGCAAAAGCCAACCCCTGTGCTCTCGCGCCCACTGAAGACGTGCTGCACGATGTCGTGGAAGTAGAGTGGGGACCCTTAATGGTCTTCTAGCACGTAAATTTGCATTATGGAGTCGTCTTCGAATTGTAGGTGTCGATATAACACGGCGAAAGGTACCCTGAAAATGACTCCGAAGAGCTGAAGCTGAAGCTGAGCGGTGCGGGCTGCGGGCATATTGCACCAAATAACGATCCTCCCTTTCGCTAGACACTCGAGGACGTCCACTACGTGATCTGTTTTCCTCTGTATCAAATTCTTGATATCTGTGTACTATTCGCACAACAGATGATCTAGGAATGCCCAAGATTTCCGATATTTCATGATTAGAGTGTCGTGAGCAGTAATTCTTGCTCGAATAAACTGAGAAATTTCACGTCCTGGCATTATAATCCACAAAAATGAAAAGAAATAATACACTAGTCACTTGGCTGAATATGCACTGCCAATATATCTAAAAACATTGATAATAAAGTGAGGATTGTTATCGACATCTTTTTATTGCCTTTTTTGTTTCTTAAATACATCTACTTTTTTACCACAGTAAGAAAAATAATTGGGTTTAATTAAATCATTTGATATACAGGGGGTCCAAGACTTTCGACGTTGTGTGTAGTAAGCTCAGGAACAACTGTTAATAACGAATCAACAGCAGCCTGGAAATTACTGCGAGCAGCGAACAACGAGAACAACGGAGTTTAAAAATGAAGCTAAGCTGTATAAAGTTAGTTTTAATAACAATATGCACGAATAATAGATACTGCGTTTTATGCGGCATTTTAAATTGATATAAGTATAGAGGTTCTGTTTCCGCAGATTTTGTTTATCTGATCTCATTTTCAATGTCAGTAATATCGAGACAATACATTTTAAACCGTACCTATAGTTGTGGGTAAAATTAATTTGCACAGTTTTATGTTGGAATAATCATAAATCATTTCGAGCCTTGACCTATCCAAAACCAAATCATTGTTTCTTATTGGTGCAATATAGCTTCCAATTGGCCTATGCAAAATTTACTTCAATTGCTAGGCCTCATTGACTGTGAATGTCCCTGGGTAGGTTTAGTTCATTTCTGTTATTCAGGAGACATTACCTATGTGCTTAGATGTTGCTGCCATTGAGATTTTGTTTCATTGATTAAAACTATTTTATTGGTAATAATAAAAAATATGGCTTTTTGGCGACCATTCAAAGAGGAACATATTGTTTTAGGCTTCGAACAATGAATATACTAGAAGAGTAAACAGATCTATTATCCTATGCCAAAATATACAATGTCAATTTGTTTATTTATTATGATTGATTCCACATATGATGCCATGTCGCAATAAATATAATAAGTTGATTGATTGCTGTATGTATGAAACAGGTACAGTCAAAAGCGCTTTTATCGTGCGGGTTCAAAGGTCACTAACCATATGTATCAAATTAGAAGACACAGAGGTTACCAAAATGTGAGATTACAAATATACACGGAGAAAAGAATGATGGTTGATGTTTCCTGCACACTGGTTGACGAATTTCCACTTTTTCATTCATTCTCGAAATAATCTATCAGATTAAGTACCATTTTTTTGCTTGAGGATGCAAAATCCTGGAAAATTGCTTCTTATTATTCATATTGTCACTTTGAATTGTCAAAGTGACATAACTCACATTTAAATGAAAACTTTGCTGGTAAAAGACTTTTTAGAATCGCTGAAAACTAAATACATATTATCCTTTTATCTCCCGTCAAAATTGCATAAGTCTGTCTTATTCACCTTACGGATTTTATTTGGAAGTTATGATTAAACGCAATAAAATAAAACAAAAACGGTGAGTATGTCTTTGTTGAATCGTATGACCCGCATGATAAGACTACATTTGACTATATATTTTATTGTTAACATTATTTACCAAAGGTTTTGAAATTTCTGGAATTGAAAAGAAGGTATTTGAGACAATAGACAAAAAGATAATCGGTCGATATGTACGTACAGGCTACTGAAACCAGAAAATAATGGGTCAAAGCATGGCATTCGTACAATTGTCTAGAATAGGGACCCTGTGCAAAAGTATTATTGGTCGCGTTCATCACAACATAGCGCTACCGAAGCGATAATGAATTTCCTGCTGAACGCGTTTTTTGTTAACTGAAGAGATTGTGCGCTGTTGTATCAGTCGCCATTTTTTCAATTAGAATTCAAATACGCTACACGCTACCGATTGATGATGCATTAACTGTCATTTATGTCTTATGTTAAAAATATAATATAAATATTTTTGTTTGGAGATATTTTAATTTGTATTTCAGTTGAAATGAATGGACAGCTGGAGGTAACTTATGATTTTGATAATAAATTGTATACTGTGTCAGGAAGTTCAACTCTTCATAGTATGCTCCAAAGTGGTGAGTTCCATTTATTGTGATTAACTCCCACTTTTTTAATGGTTGTTTCTGATACGAGGTTTTCGATCACGTCTTTCTTCCCAAACTTCACGCTGTTCTATGGGTTGAATAAGGTCTACAGCGCGGCCTACTATTTTAGACCTACATCTAGAGCGTCTTCTTTAGCAATTACAATAGCTGCTTGAAGAAACTTGAAGAAACAGAAACTTACTAACACACCAGGCTTATTTTTAGTTCTCGATGATCACGGATTACTAAGCTCACAAAACACTGGTAATAACTATTAGACTAAATTAAAATCAAAAATGAATAAATAATTGTCGTATTATATCAAATAAAATCGAGTTATTGTTATTGTATTCATTGACATTTGACATATAGGTCGGTGGTTTTATTAGCACGTTCATTACGAACTGATTGATCACTCTAAAAATCGCTACATGAAGCGTTTTCGATTATTTACTTTTGGCTTCTAATAGCAGCTCGTAGTGACTGAATTCCGTTCGTTTATTACCGGGCGTGACGCCTAGTCTTACCTTCCCCTTGCCCCTCAAGCACATACCGAAAAGTATGAGCTTCAAGCCACGGACATTAAATTTGACGTTTGTCCGGTTTGACGTTTATTTAAAAGTTAAAATTGTGCCGATTACGATTTTATACGATTTAAACCTTACTAAAAATATCTAAATATGCAAAATTTTTTATCAAAAACATTATAATTGAAAGCTGTTCTTCTAACAACACAGGAAATTCATTGGCATTGGCACATGTCAGGTGTTTTTGAGCATCCAAAAAAATCGTGTTCGATTTGCTCAAAAGTCGTGACGACTGAGGCGTCACGCACAAGTGCTTGAAGCCCAAATAAACGAAAGCAACAATGATCAACTTTGTTGGGATGAACGCGACCATTTGATTTGATAACGTCAACGAGTTTTAAAACGTGGCACTTTAAATGTCAAAATTGGAGAAAATTATATTCACCGTCATATCAATCATAGAATTGTCATTGCGATGTATAGCATGTATTTGGGTTATCTACTGAAACATTTCATATACCTACATAGTAATTTAATTTCACCGTAATTTATGGTAGTCATCATTAGATTTATCAAAAATCAAAAATTGTTTAATTTGTTATATATGGACACCTGTCAAATCTGTCAAATGCACCCGAAATTTAGATACACTAACAAACATCATTGGTCCCAAAAAAATACGGCTGTATGAAATTATGTAAACAAGAGTATGTAAGAAGTGGTGATTATCCTTTTTGAGTTGAAATATTATGTAATATATTTTCAATAATTGCTAATGATGACTGCTGAATATTAATGACTTACAGAGTGATACATAACAATAACTTTCACTAATATAATATATATTTTAAGTATTTATAATAATACTGCCAAAGATGATGTACGATAAACCGATGTAAATATTATATATAGACAAGCTTAATAATTAATTTGTACAGAGTTGTTCAAATTTACTATCAATTTCTCGCTTTAGTCTCAAAATTTATAGTATATCTCTAGTCAATATAAGTTGCAAAGCTTGAGCCGAATAAAATTTTTGTTTGTAATAATTTATTTTTAATGGATTAGTTGATAAGTTGTTATTCATCTTATTATGTACATTCCTAGATATAAAAAAAACTCGTACATCTTCTAGCCAAGTCTTATGAAATGACAATAAAGTGACTGTACTGTTAGAATTTGTTACGACTTTATAGTTAGTTAATTTTTGTATTTCGAATTGAATAAAATCCGTACGTATTTGTATTTTATATATTTTTCCAACCAAACCGTCATGTAGGAATCCCTTAAGATCACATGAACAATCTATGTGGAGTTTACTCCAGAGCACTAAGCCTGAGGATTAAGTAGGGAATAGGAAACAATACCAGCGTGGTTCAAACAGAACTGGCTGGTATCTCAATTGCCGCAAAAGAACTAACCAGAAAATGAATATCTGACAAAAACATAAAACATAACAATCTACACTGATAGTAGACAAGCTCTATTAGCCTCGAACAGACAACGTGTTATATCGGGGCTAGTACTAGAGTGTCATCAAGATTTAACTAACGCCTCGGAAGATAACAATATTATCCTGAGGTGGGTTAAAGGGCACGACAGGAGTAAAGATAATCGCACTGCCGATTCTTTAGCCAGGGAAGCGGCTGGATTGAAAATTTTAGGACCCAGTGACAACTACGGCCTAACGACTTCGACAATTGCGGAACTAGCCAAACAGTACACTCATGATCAATCCCTTAAGAGATGGGAAGTAATCAAAGGATGCAGTCTTGCTAGGATCACCCTAAGCGACCCTGGTAAGCTGGCGCCGAAGAAATATTTGACGATGACCAGCAAAAACCTAGGTTTAACTGTAGGATTTCTGAGTGGCCACTGTCAACCGAGAATACTATGGGGCTAGTGGACACACCTCTATGCAGGATGTGTGAACAGGAAGATGAAACTGTCAGGCATGTCTTATGCGAGTGTCCGGAGTTATCGTCGATAAGAGAGTGTGTGCTCGGTGAGCCTTAGCCTACACCTGCCGATATAAAGGAGATGTCTACTAGTGACCTGTCCACCTTCCTGAGAAGGACAGGATAGACGATGACCTAGGAGGACAACTTCTAGAGAGGATGTATAATGGGTCACATGTGGCCTAAGTGCTGTGAGCCTACACTCACCCTCCCTACTCTACAGATACATGAACAATATAAACACGGGTGGGTAGAATCGAAAGACATTGGTATCTAATCAAAAAGTTCAACGTTAATTATGTAAATATGGATTCGATTCAGATCTTGAGAAGTTACGACAGGCATGAAAATGCCCGCTAAGTTCTTCTAGTTCACTTATCACAAACTTAATAGTGAAAATGACTTCAATACCCATGTTATTAAACCCGTTTTGTTATTGTGTGGAAGAGTGAATTTTTCGCCAATATTATTGTATGTGACGCATAAAAATATAGTCACGTACGAAAAGAGACTCAAAGATGACAATTAAAGGATGAACTCACATGCCCATGTCATTCTTCGAATAAATGTAATATGATAAACAACCAATGAATATAAATAGTCTTTGGTTATTTGTAGAATACAAATAAGAATGTAATTATCATTTGTATTGTGTGTTATATGCATTGATTTTGGAAGCAATTAGTGTACTTATAAATACAGTGGCTTTCTTTTATATTTTGCATATACAATTAGAAAAATATAGATACAGGATTTATCACCATTGTGATAATACTGTATATATTTTTTCCTAGGACCATATAGGAAATTAACACATATCGCACTCTCTACTCTGGCGGAAAGTTTCTCATATCATCATAGTGACGCGAACCGTGTGCTATGATATCATCCTAGTGTGATATCATATCGCACGGTTCGCATGAATTCGATTAACGTGGTTTTCTTATTTAAATTTATCTACGTAATAACTACAAATATAGCACAAAACACAAAATCTTTTCAAAAATTTTTAAGATTCGCCAAATCTAGGTACGGCCGGAAATCGAATCGCGGTCTACTCCAGCATTCTAAGAATTATCATGACGCGGATAGCTGTCAAATGTCCTTATTTTGGGTATATCTATAGTATAGCTGTAGGAATGGCTCTAAAACAAATATGGGCTCAGGATGTGGAATTTACTCCAGATCTCTGAATCTTAACATTGAATAGGCGATGGGCTGTAATGTCAGCGTTGCTCAAACAGAGCTTACTGCTATCTACATCGCCGCAAAAGAGATTACCAAAAGAAACACCACAGATAATAAAATTCACATCCTTACGGATAGTAGACAAGCACTACTAGCCCTGAACAGACCACGTATCACATCAGGCCTAGTACTGGAGTGTCACCCGCCCCTGATCGAAGCCTGTAGCAGCAACGAAGTCACTCTAGGCTGGATCAAGGGCCACAGTAAATCGAAAGGTAACCACATTGCCGACTCACTAGCTAGGAAAGCAGCGTCCCAAAAACTCTTGGGACCTGGCACTTTCATTGGTCTGTTGACATTATAAAGGAACACTCCCTTGAAAAGTTTAAGGGTAGATGGGACGATGCAGAAGGTTGCAGGCTTGCCAAGGAACTGCTGCAGTATCCGGACAGGAAAGTAGCCAAAAAATATGTGACTATGAACAGACAGAACCTTCGGACAGCCACGGGTATTCTGACCGGTCACTGCCACTTACGAAAACACCTCTACAGACTGGGTCTGTCTGACACTTCACTTTGTATAGGATGTGAACAGGAAGATGAGAGTGTCGAACACATTCTTTGTGAATGTCCGTCACTCTCAATTTAGGTTTTCTTCATTCGGCGAGTACAGGCTAACACAAGCCAGCATGAGGGAGCTTACTTCCGGCGACGTTATCGCCTACTTCAAACTAGTAGGATGGATGACGAGCTAGAAGGAAGTGTGAACCTCAGAAGGATGCACAATGGGCCAATTGTGGCCTAAGTGATGTGGGGTCACCCACGCTTCAAAATCTTAGAGATTACAGAAGTGTAGTAATACAAACATATTAACCCTGTCATTCTATTATTATAATTTTGGCATGTAATATCTTCATATTTACAGAAACACTCGGTATATTTAACAGATCGACTCGTATTTTCTCACCGGTCTTGAAAGTGTATTGGCCCTCAAGTTTCCGAATATGGTCGAAGCGTGGTATTCAAACAATAAACTTAAATACCCACTCGCCCATAAATGTGACACATGATATGTTATGGTGGATTAAATATACAGGTTCGGTAAAGATTTAATTTCCATACGTAGAATCTCACATAGTGAGCAAAATTTGTTATCTATACCGAATCTTGCAGGATAAATTTTATAGTAATCCAAAAAATATAATTATTGGAATAAAAACCGAACAAGTGCGAGTTGGACTCGCCCATGAACAGTTCCGTACCATTTTCTATAAGCTCAATATTCTGTGAATAGCAAAATTAGCCAAATACTGCTTTCGCTACTTACATATAGATGGGGTGATGAATCACGTTAGGATAATGAGAAGGTTGGTGACTAACTTTACACTCCCTTAGATCATTCATTATTATTTACAGAAAGTGAAGCCTCTTGGTGAAAGAATTTTCGATTTAATGACTGTAATCATAATAAAAACCGAAAGTATTGGTTTCCCAGCTATTTTTATAAAAGTCCATGATGATGATCTTTGAAGTGGGTATATGTAGGCGAATATTACCTATGCAAATACGAATATAAAGTTTCTTAACGGTTTCGAAACATTTGCATGGGCTGAAAATTTTTTAATTAATCTTTTCAACCATTTTATTTCCTTAAATCGGCTTTTAACTAGTTTAATCCAATAATATCTTCCTACTATTATTTGTAACTGTCTTAGAAAAAAATGTTTAAGTGTATAGTATACTAACTTGTTCAAAAATAGCATGATAGTTCGAATTTTCAGTAAAAGCAAATTCCTGACACAGCTGACATCTCGCATCAGTTTCTTCTAAATGAAGAAAGTGGCCAGATATATTTAACCAATGATCTAATTATTTCAAAATTTAACAGCTTATAAGTATGATCACCACAGAACTACTGTCATATTTGATTGACTTAAGTCATCTGTCACAATGTTGGTTTTGCTTTAGGAGCGAGTAAACATACAACACGGCTCTTTCAACTGCGCATGACTCAAAACTTTGCCAAATTTAGTAGTAACATAACAATATTGGAATAAATATGTAAATATCAGAAATATAAAACTGAAAAAAAAAGAAAACCTAGGCCCAAACCCGGTTGATCAAAGTGTAACTATGTATAGAAATATCAGAAAATAAGAAATAAAAAACTAAAAAAAAAACAAAAAAACCCAGCACCTATCCAGGCTTCGAACCTACGAGTTGTAAGGTCAATACCCTATCAACTGCGCTAATCAGCTCACATTCAGTCACATCGAATAGAAGGTTAAAGGCTGCTTGGTCTCATGCGCACCTCAACTACTAAATTTGACGTGGTGGGTGGAATGTTCTCACATCTCGAGCAAGTCTTGAGTCATGCGCAGTTAAAAGAGCCGTGTTGTATGTTTACCCGCTCCTTTTGCTTTCACTATGTATTTTGTTTCCTAGAATTTTAGATAGTAGTTTTTTGTTAATCTTGATTCAGCTGTTGAGGAAAAGGTTATTTTAAAATTTTATTTTAAAATATTAGTCAGTTTTAATCATTTTTAATGAGTCCATGTTCATAAATTTAAACCTAAATAATATGTACAATTTGAAGTGGGATGTTATGTTAGAACACAATTTTTATTGCAATATGGTTAATACAGTGATTCTCATTTTTTATTATAGTTTAACCTGATACAAGTTTGTAATCACAAACTAAAGCTTGAACTTGAAATATAGGTGAAAACTTGAGAGCTATCTTCGAGCTTCTATTGCTTCATCTTCAGTTTCCCTTTGTGGGTCTTCCTTCGAGTATAGTTACCAGTACCCCGTTAATGTCCTCCCTTTTTTATATATAAATTCTTACTACTTTCTTAATCAATTCCACCTTTCTTACTACTTTATATACTTGTATATTTAATTATTACCATAACTTTGAATACCAACAAAAGATAGCATTACGTGTTTCTTCATTAGTTTTCTCCATAAACTGATTCATTTATTAACAACATTCAAATAAATTTACTGTGATTACATCAATTAACAATTTACTAGCTAGTACTTGAGCAAAAAACAGGATTTATCTATCCTTGGGTTCGCGATGGCAAACTTAGCAATAAACAAGGATGTATGCGTTGCTTCATGCCTCGTTGAACAATGTTAAACGATCTGAAGTAATTACAGCGTTTCTAAGCAGATTTTACGAACATTGTTTCGATTGATTCGAAAACATGTTCTGGCTTATGTTGCAGATGGAGATTTAAAACCGTCTAGACGAAATGATACTAAGAATTTTACAGAAAAAGAATTTGCCAAAAGGGATAGCCAAATGTAAGTAACGTTAAGAGCTTTGTCGTTTCAAATAAATAATTTATTTTCAGATTGTTGGAATGCATCATTTCTCATCAATTCTTCAGTTATTGACATCTTGCACATTTTTTATTTTACTGAAATTATAATCAAGACATAGCTAATAGATCATCTACCGAATGATTTTTCCAAATTTCTAGAGTTAAAGAAGTTAGAAGGATTTGAAATTCATCATTTAAGCGCGTTCGAATACGCCAGTTAAAAATTATCTATAGCGGAGACGTCATAGAACAGTAAAGTCGCAATACACGCATATACTATATCTATTGAACAGGTAACCGCATGAAGTTTCAGGTTGTTCTCAGACATGTTATAATAAATTTGGGAATATACATTGGAAAAAAGTGCAATAAGAATATGCAATACAAAAGAACAAACATTATAAATGATGCATAACCTGCACACCCCGGAGAAGTCCCAACAATGATTTCAAACGGAGAAAATTATGGATCAGGCTGGTTAGACGTGAACCCAATGAGTTTTCAATGGTTTCTACAACATATGTATGTGAAGACCTAAATATAAAAAGGCTGCTGCTGCTGCTCATTAAATTTACAAACTAATCTGATAGGCGCGATTTATACTGACAGTAATTAATGAAAACTATAATAATTGGTACCTCTTTTCTGAAAAATATATTCAAGTATTTTAATCGTAACTACGACATTATTTAACAAGTAATATTTATGAACAAAATCAAATTGACTTGACAGATACATTCATAGTTTTCAAATGCTTTTTTGCGCGATCGATCTTTTTTGTTTATTTACAGCATCGGTTGTCAGGATGGTAGGTTGTGTTTACTGGTTTCTAAGTCTTACACGTCGGTAAGTGATTCACTTACCGTTCAGACGTCGGTAAGTAAATTACTTACCGACGTCTTAGCCCTACATACATTTAAGTGGTCCTAAATAATATATTACTTCATTCATTACACGAAAGGAACAAAAAAAAATAAGATCTATATTTTTTTAATGAACAGAAACGAACAGAACAATATAAAAAAATAATAAATAGCATGAAAACAATTTCACCAAAATGCAAATTATATTTTAAACTGATCTAGAAGTATAAACGTCACTTTTGACATTTCGCTCATTTCGAAGAAATTTGAATTATATTTTAAACTGATCGAGAAGTATTAATGTCACTTTTGACATTTAGTTCATTCCGAAGAAATTTAAATTATTTTATTCGAAGTTTATTGCAATACGATCGCGCAAAAAATGGTATAAGCATTTCGAACGTTAAGGGTGATACCGGTCTCCATCAAAATTGGAGGCTTCGCTACGCTCAGCCTCCAAACATTGCTGTCGACCGGTAAACAACCCTTACGTTCTTGATACTTAATATACTATTTCTTTTCCTATGCTGCTAAATTTAAATGTGATGAAATTTTTGAATTGTACAGCTTAGGATCTGTCAATATTTAAATATTTTATTGAAAAAATTCCATTTTTTAGTGGACATAATCTGGTTATTTCTTTTAAATATTGAACAGGTAAATTTTCAGTATTAACAATTTTTTTTCATAAAAAATTTAACTGGAATTGATTTAAAATTTTCAAGTCTTTCATCAAAATACAAGAGTCTACTTCACGTACTTCTTGGAAGGATTTTAGAGTGTGGTTGAAAAACAACTATCAATGTCGCAAAGGTCGAACACAATACCCACACGTTCTAAACAGTGGTGGCACTAAAATAATAGCACCTGCATTCAAGAACATCCTACTAAATTAATGAATTGAAAAAGAGTTAAATCCTCAGAACCACCTTTGAGAAAACTTTCACGCAAGCTACTCTCTTGAAAGTGGACCGAAATAAAAATAGGGAGAAGATTGTTGAAAATATTTGTCCAAACTTGTGATTTTATTAATAAAAGAATCAAGCAGCCAACAAATTACAAGAGATGTTCAAAATTGTGTCCATTTAAATTTACACATAATTTGCAACGTTTTCTCATCAAAGATCGCATACCATGGAAAGACTGGCGATTGCCGGAAATAATTCCTGTAGCTTTCTATTTTTTAAATAAAATCTCAAGTTTGGACAAATATTTTCAACAATCTTCTCCGAATGCTTTAGATGCACTGCTGTTTCATAAATTAGTTTCTGTTACATATTCCAACCACTTTTTTTAAATTAATTATTAAAAAGTGATTTTGCAGACTTCATGAAATCATTAAATATCTTGAAAACTACAAATTTTCTGATATGTAAAGGTGATTCGTCTTTCACGTGAAAACCATTGTGGAATACAAAATTGAATAAAAATTGCTTCGAATGTCAGTGGCGTAAAAAATGGGATGGGAAAGGTAACATATTCTTCCAAATCTACACCACTGGATCAAAAATTGAAAAATATTTTTCCATCAAAATATGCCCTTTTACATTTAAAAACAACCTGCCGAAGGTCAAACCAATTTTTTCACCATTTTAAAGTTATCGAATTGCAACATTTCATTTTTTAAAACTTCAACACCCTGTATTTCGAAAAGTACGGATCTGTATCGAGCCCTACATTCATGGACTAAGGACCTTGGTTTTACGTCTTCTCCGAAAGACTACATTATGCCTCGTGCTCATTGGCATAATGCCTTCGAGCTGTGATATGCTACTCACCCTAGTAGTCTAAGGTGAACTCTAATAGCCCCTATCTTTAATATACTTTTTGTGTTCTCTCATTCCGATTTTTAATGCTCCATATATGTTTCACCCAAATAAAACTTGTCGCATTCACTGAATATCCGATACAATCAGTTTTTTTTTGAAGATTGTTCTTCATTTATTGGTTTAGTTTTTCCAAAAGGCAAGTAAATATCACAATCATCATTTCAAATGTTTAATAACTCAATATTAGTTCCAGCTGGAGGCATCACAATGTTCAATGATTAAATTCCAAGCAAAGTTTGCACGTGTCTTTCTTAATAGAAATCTGGTTAATCATTTCACTATAAGTACGAAAAGACTGAACTATTATTTTTTTAGCCGCTCTATAATATCCCAAATTTAATATACATTCTTCTGGGACACCCAGTATAATATTAATGAAATATCTTGAAGTTAAACGTTGTACAAATCTAGGCAAGTGTTTTGAAGATAAATTAATGATCTAACGGTATATCTTCAATAAATTATCTCGAAATAATTGTCGAATACACGCCACTGCGGTTTTCACCAGTAAAGGCATCGTTTGACGTCGTCTACAGCGGACGGCGAAATGACCCCACCTGAGAACGAGTGAGGTGAGCGCCATCATCAACAGCGAGTAATCTGGTGGAGGTGAACCTGGAGGTCGGAATCAAGCAATAGCCGAAGCCACAGCGAAAGAAACTATCGAGAAAATTGCGCGAGAACGGGTCCATTTTAAGTGTTCGGCGAGTGTTGTGATTTACACAGGTGTGAAAAGTGCAGGTTCAATTCCTTTTTCGGATTTGGATTACTGCTAGCAAATATTAGGTAAGAAATAACTAATTTATTTAAAGAAAATAATTCACTATTACCTACTAGGTACTGAGTTTTGGTTAAATTATGATTTAATATCACTAAACTCACAGTCTAATATGAAGCAATGGGATTTAAAAGTTACTAGAACGTGACTAGACTTTGTTTTTTAATTTGAATGAAGAAATCGTGGGACTAGAGTATCTCTTTAGTTTATATTTTTATAAAACACTACACTATGGAGATGAGGAAAGGAAAAGAGTTTATTGAAAGATGGATTAAAAATATTCATGTCGCGGTTTCTGTTAAAATTGAATTTAGTTAAATAACAGTTATTTTAGTTGATTGATAAAATCTAAGAATATTAGGAAACTTGGAAACTAGTTTCTCTATGGGAATATTTACTCATAGTTCTTGTAGTCTTAAACTATAATAATAACATATTGTTAGTGATACAATCGCCATTTTGATTTATCTTCAATTAGGAGGGTTGTCTTTTAAGTGCTGCAAATATCAAATGTCAAAATTGACTGTCATGTTTAGTTAACTTAACGCGGCGGCACAGGCACAAATTATATGCTCTGCTTTTTCATCATCTTCCAAACAAAGACAGCAAGTCGGATCTTCCCCAAGCCTCAGCATAATATAATGATTCAGACGACAGTAGCCTGTTGGACACTGTAGGTCATGCCTGCTATAGCCTAACATTTGCTTGGATACATTTTTCGAAGGATGTAGTTTTTGAATGAGCCAATCCTGTTATATTATGCCAGAAGTCTCTTTTTGGTGTCCAGGTATTTAATGGTTGTTTGGCAACACATTTTGGTGATAGCGAATAAAGGTACAGGACCGTCTGGCAGCAAACGGACCAGTAAAGATTTTTATTGACGAAAACGATGTTAAAGAACTTGAAAAGTGAGTCGGTAGATGAGGATGCTTTGGGAAATAAACCAGAGCCGTATTTATAGCTTCGGGGGATGATTACCTTTCAAATGCATACCATTGTAAGGATCTGAATGTAGAGAGTGGTACAAGTGATCAATCAGACAGTGACAAAAATAAGAACCATAATCCGCACAAAAACCCTGTGGGATAAAGGGAACGTTTCTTTCATGACGATGTGTTTAGTGTTACCAGTATCACAAGAAAAGAAAGGAAATAACTTTTCTTTGTCCTGGTGTTACCTATTATTTATTTAAAATAATAAGGCAAGATAAATTGCAACGGCGACTCAATGTGGAGAGCCACCTCAGGTGTGAATTCGGAGACCAAACTAATATCACTTCAGGGAGCAGTCTTACCGGTTCGCGGGTAATCCTACTTTATTTAAGTTATTGAAGTTATATTGAAGTTAATGAGATAATAAATGAAGTTAAGAAACCAAATGAATTTATAGTTGATAAATCAAGTTAAGGAACTTAATTAAAGTTAATTAAGAAAGGTAAGTGAGCGCCACCCTGAATAATAATAGTCGGCTTGTTTTTCACCTCACAACTCTCTATCAACAAACCTGGAAATGCTGGAAGGGAAGGAATATGAACAACGTTGTTAAATTTACAAGTTGTATAATGAATTTAAAACTAATATCACAGTGAATGAATGTTGTTTTATGTTGTTTACGTTGTTTGTTGTTTTACGTTGGTTTTACTTTCCTTATTTTCCTCAGACAGGTCCTAAGTGTCTGATGTTAATCTATCTCATAAAAACTACTTCGTCCGGAATGTCACGTACAAATTGGCAGGTACAAAGTGCATTCACATCGAATGCACTTTAGAAAAAAAAGTTTGAGGTAAACCTCTCACAAGAAATTAAAATTAACCCTATCGGTTCATGGTTCACAGGAGAAAGAAAGCTTATTTTTACTTCTGGCTATTAAATTGAACCATGCGATGAGCAATGGACATACTTTGCGTATCCCTTTCCTGTTCACATGCTCCGCTTCGAGAAAGAATTTACATATTGGTAGTGTGTTCTTAATATCTCTCTCTATAGGAGAGAAGAATTGAAATATTTGACCAATATCAGTGTATACTGATCCTCTCCAACGGAGATTATCCGTCGCACATTAAATTTGAAAATTTGCCTTTCAGCGGTGATCGATGCTACAGGCTCTCCACGAGAATCACATGTTGGTAAGAAAAAAGGACTGGCTACTCGCCGTCCGGTAGATAATTAAATATTCCAATGAAAGTGGCCAAATATAATACTTACTCATGTGCTTGAAAATGTTTCACAGACTATCCTGCAGATATCTGTTTATTTATAAATAAATCCATCGCATAAACTATTGCTTGGTTTATAGTTTTAAAGCCATTTGGCAGGAAAAAATTCCTTTGTAAAAAAATACCTTAGCACAAGGTGGTAGGAGCGTTAAGTTTGACCAAAATTTGAAACAAATCAATATTACTGTTATGAACAATATAAATTTCAGCTAAAATTCACAATTTCCCTTAATATATTAGTAAAAATGGAACTAGGCACTTTAAAATTCTTATTTGATATTCTTCCAGCAGGCTCAAACTTTTACGATTTTACATAATGATGAGTTTTCAAAGGAAATGTACTCTTCAGCTAAATAAATAATCTGTTGTTATTTTTGAAATACCTGGTACATATTACGGTGACAATTTAATAGACAACAGCCTTGATGGTAGCCATTTATATAATCTTCAAGTAATTAAGAGGTTATTAATAACATTGACGTAATTTTTTTTAAATGATTTATAATTACATGTATTAAGTTTTCCTCCTTAAAAATATGGAATACGATTAAAATACGTTCAGATTAACTAGTCTTAACAATTTTGTGAATGTATTTCAGGAATTTGTAAACATTTGAAACAAAAAACGTATTTTCAAGTTCAATAATTGAAACTTTATAGTTTTATACTTATCTTTATTTATAAATGTTTTCTACAAGGGGGTGATCCCGTTTATTAATAAATAAATAAATAAAAAATAAGTTCTTCATGATAATGCACTAATTTTTTGATGCGTTAACTTTAAACCTCTCTGGATTCGTTATCCATAGTCTAATATTAAATTGAAATTAGTCTTTGGGAAGTATAGATGAAGAGTAACAAAACTTATATTTTCGATTTGTAAAAAAAATATACAAATATATACAATATACAGCAATTTACAAAAGCTTCCAATCATTTTCCGACTTCTTAAAATCGAGTGATTGTATGCCAGTCGTCTTTATTCATTATGTCCTTTTGATTTATATGCCTATTTAAAACTTTAGTCAAGTTCCCTATTGTATTGGAATATTTTATTTTAAATCCAAGCATGTCGGTATTTGTGCGCCCACATATTACGAAACCTCCCAGCAAGGACGCAAATTGAAATCGTATTCAATATAGGCAGTGATTGTGCGGTTAGCGAAGCATACAACAATTTAATTTTCAACCGCTAAACCTTAAAAATAATATGACAAATAAACTCAAGGTAAATAAGTGTGAAACACGAATGACTAAGCTGTTGGTTCTTTGGAACTGAACACTCCTAAAACTTATGGAATGTCAACTCTGCTTTGTGGACATTTGTTATTCTAAGACAACGCTTTGCTTTGTTTACTAGGAAATAATATGCATGTATAATAATAGTGTTAGTAACCAAGGTATTGTTATGTGATGCTGATGAGATATCAGTTAACTTTTTATATTTAAAGTTAGTCATATAGATGGTTAATTTATTCATTACCATGCGCACCTGAAAAATAAGTCCAAGAATAACAAACAACTAAGAAAATGGTACCACCTGTTAGTTGCTGCCAGTAGCCATTATTAGGCTTAACAGTCTTTTCACTAGGACCTTCTTGGAAAAATCCTCCCTTTGGAGCTGTAGTCCAAGAAGTCTATATTTCCAATGAGATAATGCTTCCCAATCAAAGATAATAATATGTGAGGTTTAATATTTCATCTAACCTCTAGAATAGACCACATGACCACCAGATATATCTTTCGCAAGAACTTCGAGATTGTCATCAAAGATCGAAAGCAGCTTGAGGGGGAGATCGTGAGTGAGCTCGGCACCGGAGCGAACATATACAGCAAGTCGAGCAAATATGAAGGAATCGTCTCGCTTGGCAAATACGCCTCGGTGTTTCAAGCAAAGGTCTATGCAATACTTGCATTACAAGGGCAAATAACATGAGAGCCTACAACAACAGGCAGATCAGTATCTACAGTGACAGTCAAGCTGCCCTTAATGCACTTCAGAAATCTAAGGTCGGTATGGAAATGCGGCGAAGAGCTTAGAAGACTGGCGAATCGGAACAGTGTAACACTGGAGTGGGTTCCAGGTCACAAAGGAATCGCTGGCAATGAAAAAGCTGATGAACTGGTAAGAGCAGGATCGAACAACACAATAAACACTGGAAGAAACACCCAAGCAAACACATTCTAGGAAGAAATTCGTGAAAGAACCATCAGAAAAAGTAGCGAAAGAACTGCTCTTAATGAGCAGGAACAAACTACGCACCATAACGGGGCTACTTACGGGACACTTTCCCACAAAGGAGCACCTGAACAAAATAGGGCTGTATAACGGAGACATTACATGCAGAAGATGCAAAAAGAATACCGAAACAACTCTGCATATATTATGCAACTTTGAGACGCTGGACCACAGGAGGAAGAAGCTGTATGGTAGACCCCAAATGACTCCAGAAGACTTCTATAACCAACCAGCGAAGAGCCTGTATAAGCTAATACATGGAACGGATTGGCTGAATAGGCTGTAGTCTGAACACTAGGAGAATCTACAATAAGCCCCACCTCAGTCTGATGCAGGCGAAGGGACGGCTTCTTTTTGAAAAAAACCTCTGGAATCTTTTTGAAAAATTTGAGAGTAGGACCGATAGAAATGAGTTCTAAATCATAATTTTCGGTGACGTTGATGAGGGTTTCACTAAAATGACTTTTGTAGACTAGATATTATTTCATTCCATCGACTCCATAGGAGTAGGTACCTACATCATTGATTCAGTTTAAGTGTTTAGAAAACACTTGTGCTTTCAAGAAATCTACAACAAAGAAGCACTTAACTCCTTTTAATTATTAAATACAACAGTTAATGTGAGGCTGTTCTGTACAATAGACTTTTCAGATTTATTAAACGGATTGAATTGAGTCCTGCAATTACAAATTCCAATGTAATTACAGTACAAGAACTTTGATTTGAAAGGTTTTTTATACAGTGTGACACACCTAAAATTTTTAATTTACTGCTTGAACCCTCTCTTTGTGGAATCTATTCAGATTACTTTTAATGGAAAAATATTTGAAAATTCTAAATTATTAATAATTATTTCGATATATTAAAATATCATAATCAGAATGACAAGTTATATTTGATGTAATGTTTTGGCTGATGTTTAATATTTTGGCTATGACCAGATCGTGACTTACCTTGTGATTGCCTTAATATAGGTACAGGGTGTCCCAAGATTTTTTCTACAGGCTATAACTCAGGAATTAACGAATAGGTCTATTTGAAAAGTGGGTAACCTTTTGGGACCTACAGCAATTTCATCCAAGGTATACAGGGTTTTGTGACAACATCATAGAAGCAGGAACGTCATCACAATGGAAAAAATTCAATGGAAGGGGGGAATCAAAATTAGCTCAAATTAAAGAGCTTTTAATTCCAAATCAACAGTGTATCACAGTGAGGGTACTCAAGTGGATAATTATACCAAATCTCCAATTTATTTGCAGCAAGCTTGTAATAACCTTACGCAAGAGATGATACATGCGGCATCTACACGTGAACTACTTAGACGGTTCGATGCTTGTGTTGTTGCAGACGGAGGCCATTTTCAACATCTTTTATAAAATCACTGTGAAGTCGAAATGTTCTGGTTATTGTTGCAAATAAACATCGAGCTGAAAATTTAGTGCAATTATCTCTCTCTGTGATACACTGTTAAATTTTAAATGGAAGTTTGATCCCCCCTTTCAGTGAATTTTTTTCATTAAGATGACGTCCCTGCTTCTATGATGACATCACAGATACCCTGTATACATCGGATGAAATTACTGTAGATCTCAAAAAGATTACCCAATTTTCAAATATACCTATTCGTTAATTCCTGAGTTACAGCCTGTAAAAAAATCTTGGGACGCATATGAATAGAAAAAAGAATGGAATATGATATTAACAATATTGAACTTTAGATATTGTTAGCCTAGATATATTTTTCTCATTTAAGATCAGTATAACTGTGCAATGATGTACTTAAGAAGACAATTGATTAGTGGAGAGCTCCTTAGATTTATCTGTCCATTGACGACTTCATATTGTGGGTCTCTCAACTCAAGTTCTTGTTTCTTATCACAAATATGTAGATAGTACTTCTAGTTCTGTTTTAATTAATGTTTGGTGTTAAGTAGATGCTTTGCATAATGTGATTTATCTGATTGTTTTAATTAAATTTATTTGACATCTTAGAATTTTGTATTTTGTGTTTGGCATTGATAAATATTTTCGTGTTTTTGAATAATGTATTAGTGTTTTGTGTTAATTTTTCAAAAATGAATCAATATACACGTGGAGAGACTCTTATAGCCAAACTGGTGAGGTAATTGCTTATGTTTAGAACTGAGTGATAATATTAATAACAATATAATAATTAGTAATTATTATATTCTTTTTTTTCTTTTGGTAACTTAACCTATAAACATAACCAAGAAATGATTGATGTAACCATGCCAAAAAATAAATGAGTATGAGAATACTGATGAATATGATGATCATTAGGATATGTTTGCTATTGATTTTGAATTATTTCGTATCCCTCTTGAGTTCAAGAACCATTTTTAACTTTATTTGTTTTCAACAAATACATTGTTTTTAATAAACTCTACCCTTGAAGCAGAGCATGTATCAGTTTCTATATATACATGATCATAAAATTATTTTAATACTAGAATACCGTACACCATTGATACGTTCATGACATATATCAGCCATGTTTCCTCACCCCTTACCAATGCCGCGTAGTTTCAAATAGGTTTGCCAAACTATACATCATACAGGCTGCACTGATAATATCTAACACTGTTTTATTCATGCTATAGCCATTTCAACGTCGAAATAAATATAAATTTAATTTTTTTCGTCTGAGAATTTATTGAATGTTCAAGCCGGCGCGTAACTTAGATAGGAATCTTTTTCAACATACCTGTAATTATGCTTCAAGCTGTTATTACCAGTTTCTCGTTAAATGCTTAATACATCCTTACTCTTCTGTACGATATGTACCGATGTTGAAATATATTAATTACAATTTGCAACTAACTCACAACACCCTTTTAAGCAAAGTTACACACTCTTTCAATCTGTAAGATTTTGAAGGGTGGGTGACCCCACAGCACTTAGGCCACAATTGGCCCATTGTCGTCGCCGGAAGTAAGCTCCCTCATGCTGGCTTGTATTAGCCTATATTCGCCGAATACAGAAAACCTAAATTGAGAGAGTGTCGGACATTCACAAAGAATGTGTTCGAGTCTCATCTTCCTGTTCACATCCTCAACAAAGTGAAGTGTTAGACAGACCCAGACACTCTTTCAATTCTCAGGATCTTTCTAATCGACGGTTTACATGCCGCACCCTGTACGAGAGTTGCCTTTTAAGTGTTGCAATATTGTTGTTAATATATCAAATGTCGAAATTAAGTCATGTTTCATAAACGACAATATCGTACCTTAGGTATGTATAGTTGTTATGCTCAAGAAAATAACAATAATAGACCAAAAAAAATACCCGCAAACAACCGCTAAACCCAATGATCTGGATCTGCGCGCCGCAGGTATGTTAGCCTATCTTCCTTTTATCTTATTCGCGATTATGCTAAGAAAAGACTTCAATGCTTGATACCGAGCGCAACCTCCTATGTTTCTCGGTCACCTCAAATCATTATTACAAGAACACAAGAGTCGGCAACATTGCTCGGTTATAAAGACAACGGAATGTTGAATAATAGTCCAGGAAATTAGTTTTATGTAAAACAGCAGCCTACGAAGGCTATTCGTGACTATTGTAACGTCGTTGTTTGAGTTGAAGATTGAAAGAAAAACACTTTAATGTTACATAATTTACGTCTTTTACTTGTACACCGCGAGATCCTAATGTAATCTCAAATCTTGACGATAATTTCCCATCAACTATTTGTATCGACAGCACCGGCAATAAAATAAAATGGGAATATAAAAAATGACAATAAAAGATTTCTTTTTAAGAATATTCATGAAAAATCAGGACCCCCTTTTCATCCTTTTTTCATAGCATTAGTCTGAACTAAGTGGTTGGGTTGCTGATAGCTGTAAGCAGAGCCTGGCTGTCAGTAATATAGACCAAGAAGAATTAACATTTCCTTTCCGTTTATGTCTGCCTCAATGCCATGGTTTGTTCTGAAACCATCGGTAAAGCAGATGCTGTCTTTAGAGTCACTTATTTTCTGGATGGTATGATTATATTCACTCGTTCAGTAAACATCTAAACATCTACTAATAATATAGGCAATTCATCCCACACCACTGAAAGTTAACTGACAAATTAAAACTTGTCGAATCCAGTGTGGCATCTTAAAATACCCATCCTGATTATTACAATATTTATCATTTTCTCGATTCTGCTATAGTGTACAATGTGCACCCCCACTTATTCTCATTAATTTCGGGAATACCAAAAAAAGTTTTAAATAAAAGTTGTATTATTTCATCTGTACCAACCAAAATTGTATCAACAGACTAAATTTTGTATATAGGGAGCGCCAAATAAAATGCATCTGCAATATTTCAAATGGGACACCCTGTATTTTTTATAGTTTTGAGTAGCCCTGCGCTTCCCGATTACAAATATATAACATTGTGCAGCATTAGTTTTGTTCTATAGTGGCGTATGCAGGTACTACAAAAGTACCAGAGGTGGATATGCAACAGATATTTCAAAATTATTAATTTATCATAAGTGGGCAGTCCTTATACCCAAATGCACTTTTAGCATCTCCAATTGTAGTATTGAATGGAGTATTGTGTCTTAAGTCATTAATTTTGTTGACCTCCCAAATATACAGGGTGGTCCTTAAGTAATTGTACATAGAAGTACAGTCCAATTTTCACTTCAAAATATTGCGATTCAAACCAACAAGACTTAATAAAATGTTAATATTAAGAGATATACAGGGTGTTGAACATGAAATTTTTATTTTTGCTCTTTACAATAACAATAACGCTTTTGGACGTATATGCACAAACATTTGAGGCTGGGGTTTTTTTGATATGAGAAATCATAATTTTATACCTATTTCGATGTATTTTGTAGAGAGCGCCACATATGCCACGTATACGGCATAAATGTACGATGTACGCAAAACTTTTTTGCCTTTCACATTAGCGCTACTTTTGTAAAAAATAATTGAAACCATATCATTATAACAAATAAAAGGTATACCTGTTAGTATACCCAAATCTCAACGGTTTTAGAGATAATCACATTTTAGTGATTAACTACATGATTATTATTCAATGAAATTACGTTCGAAAAATATAGTGCGTACGATAATTATTTCTTTAGTATTAAGATGAACAGTATTAGGGTATAGTAGCAGTTAACATGAAAAATATGTATGGTACTTTTAATATTTAAAAATAATAATTATCGTACACACAACTACATTTTTCGAACGTAATATCATTGAATAATAATAATGTAGTTAATCACTAAAATGTGATTATCTCTAGAACCGTTAAGATTTGGGGATACTAACAAGTAAAACTTTTATTTGTTGTAATGATGTGGCTTTAATTATTGTTTACAAAAGTAGTGCTAATGTAAAAGGCAAAAAATACATGGAAATAGATACAGAATTATGATTTCTCATAACAAAAAACTTCCAGCCTTAAATTTTTGTGCATATACGTCAAAAAGCGTTATTGTTATTGTAAAAAACGAAAATTAAAATTTCATGTTCAAAACCCTGTATATCTCTTAATATTAACATTTTATTAAGTCTTGTTGGTTTGAATCGCAATATTTTGAAGTGAAGATTGTACTGTACTTCTATGTACAATTACTTAAGGACCACCCTGTATATGTTGTTTTTGAGTTGGAAATATGTGAATTTACTCCTTATATCATAGTAGTACCTACTATACGCCATTGAAGAACAAAACTAGTTCTGGACAATGTTATATATTTGTAATCAGGAAATGAAGGGCTACTCAAAACTGTAAAAAAATACAGGTTGTCCTATTTGAAATATTGAAGATGCATTTTATTGGGCACTCCATGTATACAAAATCCAGTCTGTTGCTATACATTTTTGGTCGGTGCAGATGAAACAAAACAACTTTTATTTGAAACTTTTTTTTGTATTCCCGTAATTAATAGAAATAAGTGGGGGTCAAAATATGATGAAAGCCCCGTACATGTTTATAAAAAGTAATGAATTTTTGATATATTATCAATTAGTTTCATGAATTTTACGCTGGGCTGGAGTGAATGAAAATGCTTTAATTTTAATAAAAAAAAGAAGAGTATTATTGATGAGAATTGGATGTGGTAATAAAATTCGCGGTCAACAAGAAGTGTATCTATTAATTATTATTGATTTAATGACAAATGTATAAATCAAACAATAAGCAGAATTGATCAAAACCGGAAGTTTCAAGGACATTCCAAAAATAGGGATGCCTAGAGCTCCTAACAATGACGAACAGGATGTTATGTTGATATCTATTTAATGAAAATCGTTAGGATTTTATTGCAACAAATTAAAATCTTGTATTTTTTTTTATGTGGAATCACTTTTGTAAGAAACATTTACCCTAATTTATAAAAATAAGGGTACTTACGTCAAAATTAACCACTTCATTTAAAGCTGTACCTAAACTGCAATTTTAAAGTTAATGAGAAAATTTTCTCGCAATAGCTTCTTACAATTTTTGATAGTAGTTGTATCAATAAGAATGCCTTGCAGATTTAAACGTGGACTACTGTGAAACTCCTTTTTTTTTAACAAAAGCCTATAAAACGTCCTTTATTGCTTTCCTATTGTTGTTTACAACTCCCAGACTAATAAGCGTGATTTAATCAATGGTGCTTAGCGATGTTCTATGGCTACACATTCTCGCTACCATAAACAACTGAATTTAGTTAAAAGTATGCAATTATTAAGGTTATTTATGTATGAAAATGAAAGTTTATTTTCAGTTAGTTAGTTGTAAAATTTCTAATTAAGCTTAATGTTAATAAAAACTACAATTGAAATATACTTTCTGACTGCAGTAAAGTCAAACCAAATACAATCCAGATCACGTGGTCCGTGTCCGTCCAGGGGTGACATTCTTCATATAAACTAGCGATCGCTTTTAAGCGATGTCGCCTGCGATTTTACATTTTACATTGATATTTTGTCAAGGAAAGATAGAAAATACATAGGCGACACCTTATGGATATCAGAAATTAAAGCTATTTGTCGCTCCAAAACAAGCAAATTTGGTGAACGAAATGTGTATATCGACAAGATCGATTCAAGACTACTCGCTAGTGTGAACAGAATGCCACCCCTGGAGAAAGATAATAATAATGAAAAAAACTTCTCATATTGAGTGAGACCTAAGAATAATATCTATAACCCGAAACAGACGTATAATCGTGAAATAGGCTAAAGTGTGGCGGATTTTATAGGCCTTCTGCCGCCCCAGACCTGATTTGACACCGTTCTTCTAGTTTAAGCTTACTACTAGCAGTATAAAGACGATCTAAAATTACATTCTAAGCAATTACTGGAATTTCTGTTTCTAAATGCTGTAATTTTCGCTGCAATCCTATAGCTTTAAAAAAAACTAATCTTAACCAAATTTTTAAATGCCACCCTTCAAATTATGCCGCCCTAGGCCCGGACCTCACGGGCCTTGGTCTGAATCCACTGGCTATAGTTATATAAATTCATCAAATTTATCTTGTTTTATTTAAGTTTTATCCACTCTCTATCAAACACTTTGACAAAAACATGATTATAAAAAAATTATATACATATTTTCATTGCTGTATTTATTTTAGAAACAACTATTCATCCAATATGCTGCTATTATATAACATTAAATTATATTTTATAACAAGAATTATACGTGGTGATAAATGGAATATGTGGCTTACGTAACAGTATGTTTAATATGAAACTAGTTTCGCAAGAGGTTTCATTTTAGAGATAAAAAAAGATACATAGTCAGATGTGTGTGGGATAGTTAAATTCATATGGTTTGTAAGAGTAAATAGGGATATTTGTATTTTTCTTATGCAAAATGGATCTCAATAAGTTTAATACAACTTTGTATACCTATACAAGGAGTCCCGAGAAGATTGGTCATGAAACATACCACATATTGTGCGGTCAAAAAGAGGTTGACTGAACCATACTTACCTAGTGCATACAAAAAAAGTTACAGGGTGTTTTATTTAAAAATTTCAATCCATTTTTTCATGCTCTTCGATACAGAACGTAACTTAGCAATTTTTCGAACATAATACTTCGGTTAGAAAAACTTTTTTATTATAAATATAAATATTTTCCAGGTCTAATGATCCATATCTATTCATAACCCAAAAAAATACATGGATACAGGATCCGCTATAGTATATTATGTCACAAATGCAGAAGAACATGTCATTTTAATTATAAACCTAATTAAAATTTGTAGACTTTGGAATGTCCGCGAACAACAATAAACATTTTTATCTCCATCTCATGGTCAGCAACGCCATTCATACTTGTTCGGAATAAAAAATGCAAGGCTGTGCAATCACTTAGAATATTAATCTATACAAGAGAGAAGCTGGAACGCATACTGTTATTTTATAATTGACAGAGAAAAGCATGCATGTAATTTCGTTAATTTTGGGGAGCGCTAACATGTAGAGTAAATTTGACTGGCACTCCAAATTATGCTGGAACGTGGAAAACCCTTTATCAAATGCATAGGTAATTTTTTATGATTATTAAATGTCAAAAATATGCAATTTTTGAAGAGAGAAGAGAGGCAGAAATAAAAAATGTTTCTAATTTTAGCGCTCATATGCTTTGTAAGGGCCGGTCTATGAAAATTTGCCATAGTGATTTGTAGTGGAATTTGCACGAATAATTAGAGAAGAGAGGATCTCAATTCACAGACCAGCAGCTTAAATTTAAATCATAAAAAATTACAATGGCGCGAAAAATATTAATTTTAAAGAGTATTTCCTTCAAAATATTTGAAAAATATATACTGAGTGATCCATTAAAGGAAGATTTTCCAAAAGCTTAGAGATGTAATATTCGATCTTCACCGTCTTCAAGCATGCCTCGATGTAGAGAATCGTCACTTAATGTCACTTTGATGTTATTTTTTTTCGCAAACTTTAATAATCAATAATTTAATTGATGTGAATAAATTTTGTATTATTGATATTTTTGGAACTTTAGTTCTTTACGCCAGGTTATGTTTGAGCGACCAGAGGTCGCGACGCAAAAGATCTGACCGTTATGCGTTACGTTACGCTGCGTTATGTTACGTTGCTTCGTTATGTGCCTTGCTTGCGTGCTTGTGCCTCCTTAGTCTCTCTCTCGTTTACGAAGCAGCGATTCATAATAATATGCTCCTGCCAGGATTCGAACCGCCAGGATTCGAACGCGGGCCGCCCGCGTGCAATGCGAGCATTCTAACCACTGAACCACCGATGCTATATTGAAATTACATATATGCAAAGCTGGTATTCGCAATTTTTTTTGCGCGATTAAGGGGTCTAGCACATTTACTTTTCGAAATACAGGGTGTTGAAATTTTGAAAACTTGAATGTTTTAATTCGATAACTTTAAAATGGATGGATAAATTGATTTTGATTTGACATTTGGCAGGTAGTTTTTAAATGTAAAAGGGCATATTTTGAAAGAAATTGTAGTTTGTGCAACTAGTGTGGATATGATGGCCATATCGCAATCGTTCAAGTGCGATATGGACAATCCACACGAGTCGAGCAGCATATTTTTTCTACGACCCACTTAGGAAAAAATCTAGAAAATAAAAATTTCTATAAACTATAATATAACTTCAAATTAAAAATTTAACAATTCAATTTTATGTTTCCACTAATTTTGTGGTAAACGTACAGTTCTTGATTGTCCAATTTGTATAATGCTACGATTTCCTTTTTTAAATATACGATGCTGTTATAAGTAGATGTTGCCAGTCGGACTCCCTCATGAAGGGTACCGTACCATTATCTATAATAATGAATATTCTGCTAAATATTTCAAACGTCTACCTGTTGTCGTTATTAATATCAAGCAGAATGATTATTTAAAAATAAAATTAACAATAAAAAAAATCCTCGCGGGGAATCGAACCCGGGTCTACCGCGTGAGAGTCTGGTGTGCTTATTACTCAACCACCAAAGAATATGCAAATTGTTTATATATAACGTCAGATGTATTACATAATTTTTGCTTGAAAGGAACTAAAGTTCCTACCGTGTGTCCCGCGACACGTTCCACCTTTTTTTTAATAATAAAATTGAAATATAACAAAAACTATTCGGTTCGGGTATAAAGGAGTTTCAATCAACTTCAAAGTGTAGTAAAGTATTGTAAAGGAACTTCTATTTATCGATATAAAATACAGGGGGTTCTATTTAAAAAAAATGGACTCGCGTTGTTTACGGTTTGTTAGATATGGAAGCAGGTCTGGTGAATTATGATACAGGACGACCATCGCAGACTTATGGCTGTGAAAGAATTTTAATTTGTGTAAGAATACGGGGCGTTGAACTCACTACGATTTTCAGGAACAAGTGGCCAGAACTTTTTAATAAATACACTGTATAACTATTACATTCATATATAATCGCAAAAGCCAAGTCAAACCGAATTCAAATGTGAAGTAAAATACAGGGAGTCCCATTTAAAATTTCTGGAGCTGTTTTTAAAGTTTTTAGGTCGTTTATTTATTAATTTAAGTTTAAAAGTTGTTTCAAATTTTTGTTTTTTTAGATTTGTATAGTTATTATAATGAATAATTTTTGTTTTAGATTACTCAACGTATCTTAAAATGAATCAGGATCTCAGAAGATAATAAATTAAAAGTAAGTCAATTTAATAAAATAAAAATACAGATTATTTGAAAGTTAGACATGGGAATCGAAAAATTCTAGCAGAGAGGCACTTATTTGAGATTTTTTTTGATAAATCATTGAAAAGCTGCTTCATTTGAGATTTTTTCACCTAGTTATACAATATTTTGAAAATAGACAGTGATGTTTTCACATATAACAGCACAGGAGATTTGTAAGTGTTTTTTTGGATAAAATTGGGTTGTTTAATGAGAAAATGTTGCCTAGTAAAAAGACTAGAAAAACTGTCAACTATTAAAAACGCGACACCGAAGGTGGAAGTAAAGTTTTGTCCTGCCCACTATCGTGAGCTTCTAGCTATATACGCAGCAATTCAAGAAGGGCGAAACGAGGGAGATGCACTTAATATTGTGTTGCATGGATAAGGCTAGCTGGGTGTTAAAAAAACGCCTCACGAAGGCCTACGCATATTGAGCGCAATAGAGCAGCACAGAAAGT
>CAJUYG010000792.1:96081-129685 GCA_910591675.1 Galerucella calmariensis
TAGTTATTTTATACTTATTTTCATGCTTCATTGCAATTGCTTAACTATTCTTTATATTTATACCTTGTCTTAAAATATTAACAAATAAAAACTAATACACTGTGTAACAACACTCACTCGAATTGCCCACGTATTGAAAAAAAAATGTTGCAATGATTTTGCCAAGGATAACTGCCTACTGTTATTTCTTTTCTGACATACCTTTTCTGATTTGTGACAACCGGTTTAATTTTATTCATTATCAACTAGTCACATAAATATAAGTTGTGGATTTAACGCTTTATCACTTTCGGCTTAAAGGTCAACCACACCAAAGTTAACAAATTTGATCATTCCCGGTTTTCAAGTTTCAAATTAAAAAATACTGCACCAAATGGATGTGTCTAAAACATAACATAATATTGGAATTTGTAACTGGAATGTGTGAGTGTTGTGACGCACAATACGAGTATATTATAACATCTGTTTTTCTACCTACTATAGCCTAAATGAGAAATGAGATGCTGGGACGTATTTTGCGTCGTAAAGAATAGGAAATGTCTAGTTTTTTCATTCAGTAATATCATCAAGTGGAGTCCAAGAAACCTAATCTAATCTAATAGTACTCGTCTATCGATTGCCGGCCACATCAGTAATGCCAATTTCACGGATTTTTGCGGTTTAGAAGGATTTTCTAAGCTGCACAATAACATTCTCGTAATCCCATACTGTTATTTTGATTTAACAGTTTCCAGATGACAATTGAGAAGCTCAACCTTTGATATCTTTTAAAATTCTAAAAGCCATTGCCTGTAAAGCGTCCAATTTTCAACAAGATCATAAGGAAAGAATATTTTTTAGAGATATATAAATTTTAATTTTCTAGGAAAAAATGGAAAACTGTAAAGCGGAGAACCTTTCTATTAACATTAATAAGAGCTCATATTTGGTATGAATTTTCTAGAGGTATACAACAACCGATTTTTCAGAGTATACAGTGTACTTTGGCAGTCGAGACAGAAAGTTGCCGTCGAGACTATCAAAGAGCATTCTGCTCGAAACACACAAGATTTTTTCCATGATCGCACCAAAATAAAATTAAGTTCCATTGTTTGTACTTAGCAGTTTCCAGATTGCCGTTTCGTGTACCTATGTACGTAGGCAACACTTATTACATTAATGTCAGATAATTTTTAGATTTCCCTATTTCTCATTAGATTATTACGGAAAATACTATTGGATGCTTCAACATATTAGAAAAACAACTAAAATATTTTATTCTACAGCTTATATTAAGATAACTACTAGCTCTCTTTTATCTATGAATAAAATTAGGCTTGCGCCAAAGTTACTTTCTGCTTAAGAGCGCCAATAATGTCAAATAATGACAGCTCGCGGAAAACATCAACATAGCAGTTGCTTTTCAAGGCACAAAAGACGACTTTCGAAAGTGGTCGTAGAAAAAATGGTTTAGGTCTGATAATAGAAGCACAAGCTCCTTCCTTTGCAAACGCAACAAGGCTGAATTGTCAAAGTGATGATGAATTATCCATTCCTGGAACTCCTCCAGAGCTGGTCGAGGCAGTGAATACTGCTTCATTAGAATTATTGCCAAAGAAATCAAGAGAAAAGAACAAATATGCATATAAAGGTTCTCTCTCAGAAAATGTTGTAATGGCATACTTCCTAGACCTTTGTTTGAAGATGAAATCTTCAACATTATGGGCCAATTATTCAATGTTGAAGTCAACCGTTGCAATTAACACAATGTAGATAAATCTACATATTCAAAACTTCGTTCTTTATTGAAACGGCAATTTCAAGGTTATAGAGCAAATAATGAAGGAAGAAATTGAAAAAATCATCCAGGAAGCGCCAAATAAAGATAATATAATACAATATAATACAAGGTTTTAATTTATTTAGATTACACATTATTTATTTATTTTTTAGCATCAGAGTTATCAAACGTTGCTGAAGAATATATCGAAGAATCTCTTAACATTAACAATAAGAAAGTGATGACAAATGATATTTACACAGTACAAAATATTCAACATGATTACCGTACCACCCAGCATTTTGCTCAAAACGTTTTCATAGTTCTAATAATGTTCAATAATTCTACTAACTGTCAAATAACAGTAAATATAAAAAATTGATTTTAAAATGTATTGTGCAATGTATTGATGTCTCCAAAATATAAATTAATTCCTCATAAGCAATCTATTTTCAATCATTTATGTAGAACACTAACAAAGTGAATGGGAAATTTAGAATTTTTCTTTCAAAAATTTTGTCCTATCGATTTGCAGAATAGTTATTTACGTATCGAAATTTAAGTACCGAAAGTGATATTTTACGGGATGAGTAGGCAGTTTCCAGGGCGAGTCGTAGGCGAGTCATGGAAGCCTGCCAGTCCCGGAAAATCACTTTCGGGTAGCGTTACGTACAATATTTTTTCTGCAGCCGTTAGAAGATAGAATATTAAAAAATAAAAGGGGAAAGATACTATAAATGTGATGAATGAAACCGGGTGGTCCAATAAGCCGATCTCTCGGCTATATATCAGAAACTATTCATGTTATAACTTTAAGAAAAAATTCCTTGGGAAAAGTGGACAAGAGAAATTGTTGGAAATTACTTTCAAGTTTCTAGGTTAACCGCTAGGGGGCGTAGCCTGTGAAGAAAAATTTAAAAACCAGTTTTTTGTGAAATATGCCCAATTATACCCAGTGTTAAATAAGTAAACTAAAAAAGGCCTAAATTTCGCACAAATTTGTTTAATTACTCTCGTTGTCGATTGCCATTTCTGGATCGGAAAATTGAAAATTCAGTTGAACTATCAACAAATTTATTTTGGCAAGCGATGTCATAATAAAAATTCCGTAAATGTCATTACTAAGGCCGCCTACATAGATATTGAAAATTATTCCGAAAGTCAAAAATCGTCCCGAAAGTAAAGAAACATTCCGAAAATAGTCACTTTCGGTACGATTTGTGTAAAGTTTCATTTTCGATTTAATAAATCATACCGAAAGTTCTATTTTCGGGACGACTGCAGAAAAAAATATTATTACAATGACCTTACTACCTATTTAATATAAGTTTCGTCGCCTAAGTGCAAAAGCATCCGATAATTTTCTAAATTTTCCACTTTATTTTTCAGATGAATTCCTATTTGTTGCCATGGATCTGCGTTGGATTGTTTATAACAATTGCAGCAGGTCAATCGAACTATGCAGATCAAGCCAACAACATTGCATACCAAGGAGAGGGCCTTCCGGAAGAAGGTATACTAGATGGAAAAGTTACCAAGCTCGATGATCTCAGTCCGGTGATATTTCTCAATAGAACTAAAGCTGCATTAAATTGTGCCGCAGGCACAATGCAAATTGAATTAAAGTTTAGTGATAAGTTCTATGGAATTGCCTACGCACAATTTGATAGAAATTCAGCTTGTAGGGTTTTTGGTAAAGGAGATTTGAGTTATAAATTGGAGTTGCCTCTTAAAGGATGTGGTACTAAACAGGTAATTTATAATTTTAAGTAGTTTTATGGCTGTGCCAATTAATCCGATTTCAAAGTTAGTTTGGAGTAATGACAGATCTTTGAATTTGAACAACAAAAACTGCAAATTTGAAGGAAAAAATTCATGGAAAATGTTCATATAGGTTTATTTATGGATGAGCTTATTCAAATTTTGTCAGCACCCTTTTTAATAACAAAAATATTAGTTTCATACAAACGATCCAAATTACCTGAGAAGATATTAAATTTGATGTACCGGGTGGCAAATAAGAGGGACCGTTGGTCATGTGCTAGAAAAAAAAATTTATAATAAAAATTCTCCCGAAAAAGGCTTGGACATCATTTAAATGCTTGTAAGTCCACCGCTAGAGGGTGTATGTGAGGCAATGTAAGTGTTATACACTGTGTTATTTATAAGATGCGACATTGAAAAATAAGATCAAATGCACTTTTAAATTTCTCAAATTCTACTGTTAAAAAAATCCCTATGTCGCATCTTATAAATAACACAGTGTACCTATACTCAACGCACCTTAATAAGTATCATGCACATTAGAGGGCGGTATTTTTTAAATTGAGATAAATATTAAATGACAGTGTAAAGTATTAACAGGTTTTGTTAAAAAATACTTCTTTCTAATGCTGTTATACAATGGTCCTACTTATCTGTACACCCGGTACATATAGAAGTGTTCCTATGAAAAATATATTTTTTTTCAAGATGGACTTAGGGAACTATAAACAACAATTGTTGAAAATATCGTATACAGGGTGATTGATTAGCGTGACAAAGCTCAGTATGACAGTTATCATGGAAGATAACAAAAAAGTTAAGCAGCTCTAAGCTTCATATTTCAAAATTTGTTATAATGTTATAGGGGCTTAACAAATCGGTGCCAGACCAAAGTTATGTTTTTTTCTATAAAACCCTACCTATATTATTTCCTACCACCATTATATTTTAACCAAGGTCTTATTTTTTACAGTTCTCTCTGTTAAATGTTTATAACGGATCTGTCAATATAACCAGACGTAATATGAGAAAATGAACCCGTTTTGTGGTTAATGGTATTCAGAAACCCATGTAACTAATTTTGAAATATGAAGCTCAAAGCTACCACCTTTTTATAATTAATTTTTGGTACCTTTATGATAACAGACCTTCTGAGCTTTAACACACTAATCAATCACCCTGTAGATATATTCTTATACTTAAACCAATAATATTAAAACGTTATAGATAACAACCGAAATTTAAAAAAAATGTCAAGTCACCTAACCAAATCAATTGTCACTTTTCAAACCCCTTCAGTTCTCGAGATATTTATAATCGAAGGTTTATCAGTCGCACCCTGTATAATTGAATCTTGTATACCAAATTATGGATAATATTTACAATAACCACTTTTCCCAAAAGTGGCCTAATTTTTTTTATCAATAAAAAATTACCAATAAAAAGTTGTCCCACATTTTATTTCGGGGAGGGGGAGGAAAAAAACAGAAAAAAAAGAAAAGTTATTTATTCCCTTTCCCTTCTCGAAAAAAGTATCAAATTATTTGATATTTATGTCTACCTATATAAATACATATTTATTCTCTTCCCCTTCTTGAAAAAATATAAACTATTTTGCATTCCACATGAAGTTTTCCAAAAAAGGGGTAATTTTTTTGTTTTTTTTGCCTTTTCCCTCCCTTGAATAAAATGTAGGACCACTTTTTATTGATAATTTATTTAAAAAAAAAAATTAGGCCACTTTTTGGGAAAAGTGGCGATTGTAAATATTTACCCAAATTATTGATTAACTATTTTCTTAAAAAGAAAATAACAGAAAATATTATTTATTGACGCAATACTGTTTTTTAAGGGCCCCCAGCGTGTATTTACAAACAACATCGTTGTTCGTTTCCATCCTGGATTTGAGATTGACGGCGACGAAATCATCACAATTGTTTGCAGATACCCTCCACCAATAACACCTGTGCCAGCACCTCTTCCACGAATTGTGTAAGTTAAACCAAAAAACTATTTAATTAATAAATTTACTTTTTTGCTAGAAACAACCAACTCATAAAGCTCAACTCTTACATTTCTCATTTTGCATATATTTTGTTCAATTCCCATCGACAACAAAAGATCCCTGTGGATGGTTATCAACAATATTTTGATTAATTTCCCAATTTACGATTCTATTACGAACAATCCAGTGTTCTGCACACAACTCTTGGTTGTTGAAAACTATTTTTCTTCATAAAAATTAAAAAAAAAGCATAACAAAGATCAAAAAGAAGAGCGCATATTTTCAATAAACAGATGAAGATATTGCCTACCAGTTTCATATGCTGCAAATTTTTCTCCCATCGTCATAAGATATTATAAGAATCATCACAATGTATTGTATTATTACACAATTTCAAGTTTCTCTGAATAGATATATTTTTCTTACAAAATATTAGAGTTTTGTAAAACTACCAAAAATATTTAAGAAATAACTCACATTTTGAACTACTCGGCGCATTTTCCATCCTCCATCCCAATACCATTTGAACAGCACCATGTTTCCATAAACGAAACCGAAACCGATTTTAACGAACCGTTTACATTTTAACCGACCGACGATTAACACGACATTTATCAAATTAAAGATATACATCACATACTAGTTCTTTATCAAATTATATAAATGAAAAAATTAGTCATGTAGGACTCATAACCTCTGGGAAGAAATAAACTATGAAAGATTATCTATCCATTAATGATTATTGAATATGAAAATAATTTTAAAATTACACAAAATGAATTAGGTATTTTAATTTTTTTTTAATACAAATGATAATATTTGCAAAAAAAAAGTGGTTGAAATTTAATTTTTTTTGGGGTAAATAGCAAGGAAAAATTCTTATTATACTTTGATACTGAAAAAGAGTAAAAAATTAATGAAGATTTAGTAAAAGTATGCAAAAATTATGGAAATAACAGAATATCAGGATAAAGAGTTCATTATTAATTATTGTAAACAGTCAGTCCTTGATAAATATTTTTTTCATCAGTTTTATAATTTTATTGTTCGTAACACCAATCAACTACCGGTGATAGATTGCATTATTCGGGTCGAAACGAGCGATAAGATCTGCAAAAAAAGTAAATTTAAGTAATACAATTCAATATCGTTCGATAAGAAAAATTCAAATGTATTCTGACATGATAATATAAATAATAATTAATTTCACGTAATAGAATCTTATTGATGTAGAGTTGTTTTATGAAACTGTCGACTATACGTTTAATATAATAAATCTTTAATAAGTTTATCTACTGTCTAAAGTATGAAGTTCTACACAGTTCCAGAGCTCTAGTCTAATCAACTGGTGAAAAATTTGAGTTACTGCTCCTAAAAATATGTGTGGATAGCTCATTAGATTCGAAATTATATATAGAAAAAATGCATCAAGAAAGTTCATTCACTCATAAAAAAATGTAAAAAGTTATAAGCAAAAAAAGATGAAAGAAATGTATTTTGTCGAAAATTTTTTAACAGTTCCAAGAACCAATCAAATTTCCTCATTTTTTATCACATGAACAATTTCACCCAATCATGTCAACATTACACTGATAACAGACCTTGGGGCTGTTTTCACGTTGCTATGGACGCATATTGATTTATTTCGACTTTGAAGTTTCAAATATTTAATATTTCGAAATGTCACATTTAACTTTTCTAATTGTTCCTATGTTAATTGCACCTTTAGATCAATTGTTCTAGATCTGTTCTTTTTCTATAATAAGCAAAAAATTTTCTATCCGAATAACCCTCGGACATTGATAAATGCTTAAAAATTTTATGACAACTTTTTCAAGCTTGTTGCTTGTAGGCAACAAGCTTTCGAAATCTGTCATAAAATTTTTTCGAACAATTATCAATGTCCTTGGGTTATTACTACTGATAATTTTTTACTGAATATAGTAACCAGTCATATTACTTAATTTCAAGTCATGTGTCAAATTTCATGCAATCACCGCTGTATTACAGCGAAAATACCCTACCTGTGGTGTTTTCAGTTTGGTGTTTATTTTTTATTAAAAATTAATTGAACGTCAAACTGACAACTGGATTAAAAATGTCGCAAAGATTTGGTATTGCATCTAACGATTCAATTAATTTACCAATTGTACTTTTCACAACTGTAGTTTTAAATAAAAATGAATAATTTTTGATTAAAACTAATAAAGTTTGTATTGAAAAGTATTAAGCGTCAGATTGACAAACAATTTTTTGATATCCACTAAGTAAAAATTGACTTATCGAATACTCCTCGGATCTTGATAAATACTCAAAATTTTGAGAGAATCCTTCAAGCGTGTTGCTTTCAGCATTCTCTATGACAAAATTATCTCGGTATTATCAAGACCCTAGGGGTATTACTACTGATAACACGAAAAGTATTAACATTTAAGATATAATGGATCCTTCAAGAGGAAAAAATGTCCAGTAAAAAACGTAGCTCTATCTTCATTATTTATGATTTTAATTCAACGCTGAAAATAGGTTTCTGCGAGTCATTTTGGTCGAAAGCAAATGGGTTACATTAAATAATTTCTCAAGGTATTAATAATGGTTAATTTAAAAATTTGTTTACAAACCTAACATACATTCTTTAAAATTTTATCTAAACGTTTGTGCAAAAAATTAGAAGACATTCACAAAAACCATTTTACAACAGATATTTTAAATATTCACCAAAAAAAATCCTCAATCATTTAAAAATTATTGTATTTACACCTACTGCATTAATTTTCGACGTTTAAAAAACCACCTTTGAATTCTAGTTACAACAAATTAGTTGACAATTCAAAATTCCTATTTATTAAAAACTATTCTGATAACATTAAATATGTATACTAATATTTTTAAATAAATTAATAAAATGTTATACTTTTATTACCTGAATAACATCAAAAATATGCGTCTTCACTATTTAAAACACACTCGAATACAAAACTCTCTGTTATTTATTCATTTGTGAGGTATAAATTATAAATACTTGGAAGCGTTTTTTTGTCAGCCAAAAAAACTCACTGATATGATAAGTCACTCCGTCGATTTGTTGTTGATATGCTTTCGATATTTAAATATACGTGGAGTAGTAGAAATCATTTTCATTTTATACAGGGACGGTACATTATATTTTTATATGCGATTGAAATAAAGTTAGCGTTATACTTTTTTTTAAAGGATTATTTAGTTTTTGATTTTACCCATAAATGTTTTGCGTTTTAAGCGCAACAAACCAGTGAAATACGAGGACTGTCCTTTATATTTTGCATAGGGGTATATTTTGTAGCTAATCCTTTAAAATTTCGATGCCTCTTAAAAGTAACTTTTTAACAGGCCTCAAAATTTTGAGCTCAAATGCTCAAATTCTAGGGGACTGTTACAAAGTATTTATTTTAAAGGGTTCCTTTAAAATTTTAAGTAGAGTAAAGACAAAATTAAATTAAAAAGGACATTTTTCTACAATCAAATTGGAAAGTAGCCTTTTTCGCAACGAAAAGTTGACGTTTCTTGAGGAGAGTTACTTTACGCTCGCCGAGCGTAAAAAAGGGCAAAACGCTCATGCCCATAACAACCGATACTACAATAGTTATTTATGTATTAAGAGCGAAAAGTGAGGAATTATTGTTAGAAAGCAAGGGTTAATTGCTTGAGAACAATAATTTCACTTTTAGCTCGCAATACATACAGGGTGATTCATTAGTGCGATAAAGTCCAATATCTTGTAAACAGTTGAAGATATTCGAATGAAATTTTGACTGATTGTAGCCATCCTAGAGGCTCATATTTTAAAATTAGTGGCAATAGTACAGCGTGTTCCAGAACGCCGTGCTAGATCAAAGTTATATTTTTTTAAATAGGACACCCTGTATTTTACTTCAAATTTGAATTCTGCTTGACTTCGCTATTACAATGATATAATATTGTAATGGGTTATACAGCGTATTTAAAAAGCTTTGACCAATTGTTCTTGTAAATCGTAATGACTTCAACGCCCTGTATACTTTAAACTGCACAATTTAAAATTAATCTTTTATAGCCATACGTCCATGATAGACGTCTAGTACTATTATTCAATCGAACTGATTCGATATCTAAGAAACCGTATACAGGGCGAGCCCAAACTCGAATACATTGGTTTCACAATTTTTTCAAATGGATCACCCTGTATTTTATATCGGTAAATGGAAGTTACTTTACTATACTTCAAAATTTATTGAGTATTCCCTATACCCAAACTGAATGGAAATTCCATTTTTTTTTACTTTTCTAATCAATAATATTTTTACAGACCGGAAGCACCAATAACTGCCTTACCAGCGCCACTAAAAGGATTCCAAATATTACTGATTATCTGCGGTATCCTGTTTCTGTCCTTGTTGTTATTAGGCTTAGGATGCTCATACTATTGCTTACGAAAACGACCAATGACTGTTGTTCGATACCCTTTTTCTACATTGGGAAGTGGTTCCGAAATAACAAAAGCTTCAAGAAGTTCTTTAGGTAAGTGACAAGTTCTCTTATATTCATATACATACTGAAGTCATTTTTAAATACCAATAATTACTGGACAGAATGTAGAAACAAAGAAATTAGGAATATAGAAAATGGATCATTGAGTCAACGATCATTGTTAATACCCAATATTTATTAATAGAGAAATGATGTTACGACAGCCTTTTTATATTTTATTTGAGAACTCTCTACAAAACTATCCAAACATGAAAATTCTTCGGTTACCTACCCTACAGTCCCTAGAAACATTTAGACCATTGAAAATCTGAATAAATGGACATAAAAAGTATATTAAAGATAGGAAGTTCTTTAAGTCAGGTATTTGCAAACATGCTTGGGAAGAGGAGCATCATATACAATGGGATTCGGCGCACATAATATTGAAAGTGCCCAATAATAAAAGACGAGAACTGCGGATAAATTTGTAGCTAGTATTTCAGCTGATTGTAGTCAAATTCGGTTACCAATGTTAGAAAGAGAAATTTAGTATCATGAGTCTTTTGTCCAGGTTTTCTTATGATTAATCATTGAAATTGTTGTTAATCAATATATATTTTGTATTTTAGGAAGCCTACCAATGATGGAAGGCTTAAAAATTCCTAGAGCAAATGTTCTACCGTATACAGCCGCCGGAAGTAGTGCAGGAAGTGAAGGACACCTAATGAGCGACAACCTACCTTCAGATTATCCTTCTGAATCCCATTCTGAGATTGATGTCGATACAGGATCACTTCCAGTTTCATCTGCAGGAAGCTACGAAAATCAAGCGTATATTCAGGATAATAGTAGTGTTTATAGTGAAGGTTATGGACATACTGCTGAACATCAAATTCAAAATGCCGTTGCTGTGCAAGGAATGGTTTCCAGATTACCAATGGCTGTCAAGGAAGAACCTAAGTTCGATATTCAAGTTAAAGTTAAAAAGAGTCCACCACCTCCGCCTAGCATTTCATTGTCAGACACTGAAAGTACAAGGACGGATAAGAATCTTTCGACTATTCTTGAGCAGCAAGAAAGTATCAGGTAATTTTTACATTTTTATCGTTATCCGCATTCACTTCAGTAGTAAGTTTGAGCTCACCTCAGAACAGTATACATCAGGGTGTGGATTCAGCACCAATTGAATAATTTAACGTGTGCAATTAATAGTAGTAAATTGGATGCCACCAGCTAAGAAGATAAGAAACGTTGAAAAACATACTACTGTTGACGCCTGACGGCTCTAGACAAGAAACTCTAGCATAAGATGAGGTCATAGACAATAGATCTGCCACGTTCATTGAGGGGGCCTCATTGAAGCACAAAAGCTCCATATTAAAATCCTAATCTAGTGCAGACACAGAAAAAATTAGCGACTACAACTTGACCTATGAACTTATCCAAAACTTACTACATGGAAGAAATATTTTTATTATAAATACGATTGTACATATACATTTTCAGATCATTGGATTCACCATCAGTATACGAGCGGCATCAATTTACTTACGTACCGGAACTTCATTCTCCTCCAAAACATGTTCAGCCTGCTCCCACTTATAACAAAATTCTTAGACGGCAAATGGAGATGCAAGAGGAACGGTTAGTAGGGTTAAACAGTCAATTGCAAGAAGTCTTTGCATGCTTTTTCGCTTGCTTTTATTTTATTGTTCCTTCTTCCACGCAGTTCTTTATTGTTATTTATAATAAAATAAGCATGTTAAAGCTGATATTGTGGTGGAAAAAAATGGTGATTAGTGTACCTAGGGGCATTTAAAATAATTTTTGTCTTGAACTCTCAAATACTTCTCACTTTCACTGTCTCTGTAGTTGGAATTTGTAGGTCCAACAAGGTTACAAAATATGTAAAGATGGAAAGAAGATATTGGAGAACTTGGGTTATCTTCATTAGGTACTTCAATCCCCAGCACCATCGTAACTGGCAAGAATGTGACATAGTTGTCAACGTGATTTTGATTTGTGAAGATTTGGACTTTTTTAAAATTATTCTAGCTTTCTATTTCATTGGTTTATGACTTTCCCATATCTTTGTTTCTTTTTAAATCACCTATTAAGATGGGTATGAGGAGTTATCAACAAAAATTATTTAAAACTACGTAGATATTCCAAATATCAAAAGATATACCTAAGGATTACATCTCTTCGTTAGAATCCTCACCATACCCATTTTCCCTTTTCAGACACATTTAGTTAGAGATATTTCTAATCAGCAGTTTATATACTGCACCCTGTATACACGCTCCAAATAATTCCAAAAGTATTCTTGCTCTTTGTTTGCTTGTAATATGCCATCATATAAAAAATAACCAAATCTTTATTGCACCAAAACACACTGGGTATTTTACTAAAAAATGTTTTAGATACGTTGCTCCAACTCCTCCACCACCTCCACCAATTGTACCCAAGAGAGAATACATACAAGAAGATGTTCCTGATTCTTTCGAACCACCAATAGCAGTTGTTCATAAACCAGAAATAACTTCTCATATGGTCGACGACGTATTCTTGAAGACCATAACCGAAAAGAAGACTATCGAAGACATTGAAAGACACAAGCGGTTAGTTACTGAATACCACACTAGAGCAAAACCTATCGAGGACCAGAAGTGGGATGTTACCATTAGGTAATAAATTAGTTGAATTATTATATTTTTACTAGGTTTACTTTCCAAGAGGATAAAAAAATGACTATATTTAATGAATGAATTATGAAAATATATTGATAATTTTCCCGATATTGATATAGAATGACAGAAGTTACATTTGATATTTTTTCTACTACCAGCTGTGAAGTTGAAATTCTCTATTGGTGGTGAAGACATTTATAAGCCTCGCACCTTATTCCGCTCGGGACAAATAATTTTGGTGCTTGGTCAATAATAATAGTCTTCCACATCTTGGTGTAAAATATACTATTCTTTTCAACCTTTTGGAGAATTTTTAGAGAACATATGGGTAACATCAAATGAAATGAGTATAGAGTTATCTCGCAAGTTGTATGTTTTCAGTTGTTTGATTAGATCTATTGAGTTTTCAATACACTTCCACAGTTATTACGTAAATTGTTTAGTCTTTCATCTAACTCATTATTAGAGAAGATTCCACAAAGTAAGAAGTCACACAGTAAGCTCAAGGATAGAAATAAAATTATTATTCCTTCCACAGAAACTATCCTGCAGATATGCCAGAACCACCTGAATGGGAAAATTTCTCAGATATATCGTCTGCTTCCGGTATGACGCTTACACCGAAAATGGAAAGAGCTACAATGAGTTTACCTCCTAAAAATTTGATCGTAGATGATAAATTACCACTAAATGCACCTGAAATTGTTGCTAACTTGGGACAATCTTCACCTCCCAGGTAAAAATCATCAACTAACAATAATTCTAGCTATTATCAATAGTATAGTATAATTTACTATTATTTTGATACAGATACACTTCTTCCATGGAAATTCACAATAGAGATGAAAGTTACTTATCGACGTTCAACATTCCACTAGAAAATCCCCAAGTTCCAAATTGGAATATATTAATTAGAGTATTCCAACCAACCGAGCAGGAAGAGGGACCGGTTATTGAAAGCGCCGAAACATTTAATTCGCAATTAACAACAGCCGATAAAATGAAATGGAGACAAATTATCACCACCGAATCAACTTTGAGAACAATGCTTACCGAATGTGTTGTTAGAGAAGATTTCGAAAGGGTCAGAAGTGATTCCAGATATACTAATGTGTTTGAAACGCCTAAATGGGATATTATCATTCGAATTTTGGCGCCACCTGATAAGCAACCCAAGAGTAGGAAGTGGGATAACAGGTAAGCTAATGAATTGGGAACTTTCTAATTTTTTTCATTCAATAACATCATCAAGGGGCGAATATTATTACTTACGTCTCATACAGCAGTAGCTTAACAAAGATGTTACCATCTCATGACATTTACTGTTCAGCTACTTCGGCATTTTATTAACCACACACTGTTTTTTTAATCATAAAACAAAACAAACTGGGTAATTTTACCAGTTGATCTGACAACGTCTTGAAGTTTTGCCAGCCCGTTAGCTGTAAATGTAGTCCATTGAAATGTTACATTTATTAGGCCTTACCTTGCGTTTTTTAGAGGACGCAATTTTATTTTTTTGATGTGTAGGGGGGGTCAGTGTAAAGCTAAAAACAAGTTTGTTGGGTCGCAACCCTTGTCCCACGGCCGCAATCTTGAAAATAGGGGTTGATATGGTTTTTACGATATATCTCTTGAACTATTTATTTGATAAAAAAAAGTTGTCAACATTTTTTGTTGCAAATTAAATTCTCTACAACTTTGCTCCAGTAACTTTTTGTCGTATAACTATAAATAAAAAAGTTATAAGCGAAAATCTTCAGAAATTCGAGAAAAAAATTTATATTTTTCGATGTAACTTTTTTTTATCATTTTACGAAAAAATGATATTCGACCATTTTTGTAGATCGTTTTTTGAGGAACAACTTTTATTCGCATCATTTTCTCATTAAGTCAATATCTAAGGTTTTACAGCGCTCCGAAGTGAGTACTATTTTTAATTACTCTTTACTATACCTATATTATACGTGTGTACTAATAATATGTCTTCAGTTATTGTTTTTTTTTTTTATTTTTTTTTGCAGAACAATTATATAGTGCGTCAGGTTTTATGTACGGAGATGTCATTGCGGATAACTTGCTGTTTCTTCATGCTTTTTAAGGATGTGACACATTTTCAGCTCCTTACAATATCGGTAAAATGAAATTTGTGAAAACCCTGGAGAAACATTTAGAGCAAGTGGAACGGCTTTGTTTCTCAACAAGAGAGTTGACACTGCTTTGCTCAATATAATTGGTGAACGTTTTTTATCGCTTTATACGGTGGTAAAATAAAGATGATAATTTTCTTGACAGCCTAAGATACAAACAATTCGCTAAGGCAGTGACAAAAAGTACATTTCACTTATCTTCACTTCCTCCAAAACAAGACACAGCTCGCTTTCATACTTTCCGAGTCTACCATCAGGTCCAGTCGTGGCTTGGTAATTATAATGATCCTGAAGACTGGGGCTGGATAAAATGTGGAAAATTATTGATGCCAGTGCAGAACTCTAAACCTCCAGGACCCCCTGAGCTTCTAAAATTGATCTTTTGCAAATGCAAAGGAAACTGTGGAGCGATGTGTGGATGTCGAAAAGCAGGACTGAAATGTTCTGCAGTGAGCTTCCATTGTTCTGGAGAGACTTGCAGCAACGTAATGGAACTCTCAGAATTAATAAATGAAAATGACTTAACCGCCAACATTAACACCCCTTACTTCTTCAGTTCTCCCACTGGTATTTAATTCAGAAAGCCGATCAGATGCTGAGCCGCAGCCTGGTCCATCGAAACGACTGAGGACGGAGTAGTTCTAATTTGGAAAATCACCGTGGATTATGCCTATTGGGGATACCACTTAAAAAAACGCGCCTCTAGACTCTACCTCGTGGGTGGTGGGGAAAAGAGTCAATAATTAATTCTTAATAATATTGCAAAATTTGTAATTAAAAAAGTTATAATAACAAAATAAAAAAAAACAATCACTGATGACATATTATTAGTACACACGTATAATATAGGTAGGTATAGTTAAGAGTAATTAAAAATAGTACTCACTTCGGAGCGCTGTAAAACCTTAGCTATTGACTTAATGAAAAAATGATACGAATAAAAGTTGTTCCTCAAAAAACGATCTACAAAAATGGTCGAATATCATTTTTTCGTAAAATGATGAAAAAAAGTTACATCGAAAAATATAAATTTTTTTCTCGAATTTCTGAAGATTTTCGCTTATAACTTTTTTATTTATAGTTATACGACAAAAAGTTACTGGAGCAAAGTTGTAGAGAATTTAATTTGCAACAAAAAATGTTGACAACTTTTTTTTATCAAATAAATAGTTCAAGAGATATATCGTCAAAACCATATCAACCCCTATTTTCAAAAAATTTTCTAAAAAACGCAACCCCAAATGTAACTTTTCAATGAACTAATGGCCCTGGCTGTTGGGAATGAATTGTATTCACGGTTGGTTAATTAATATTTATTCTGATATGCAGAAAAGTGACTAAAAATGACATTATTGTCTTTTTATCGTAAAAATCCTATATAAAACCTAATCAATATTGTATATTTCCATTTTCCTGGAAAATATCCTACTTTCAATGGGAAAGTATTATCTTGCAGAAATATAGTCTAGCCTAGCAGCTTCCGATATCTAATCTAGTACATTCAACTTCATCTATGGTAGTCAGTTGTAAGGAAAAAATAGCGTTGGTCTTAAATAAATTAGACTATTGCGCTAGACACAGATTTCCACGTATCTCGTTTGTGCTAAAATTATCTTACTCCACACTTTAAGGCCCAGTTTCACCAACAGTTTTAATCCCGATTTATCTCTTTAGTGGAGCGTCTAATCACGATTAACATATTGAAACGTTTCACCATGCTCAAAAGCGGGACTAAATCGACTGATCGCGATTTAGTACAAATCGGCCATTTTTGGTGGATTTATCTGTGTGAAGTCCGATTAGTTCAGATTTCAATATTATATCGTAATGTTTTTCTTATTTATTTGAACTGTTTTTACCGTGGGATAAAATTATACGCTCACTATGGCTAATTACTATTGATTTATCAGAGAAACACTTACACACTATAATAAACTTAATTTATATACACACTACTTAATTTCTACTAATAATTGTCCTAATTTATTTTCAACACTATTCATATTCACTATCTGTTCACTCACTGTATACTGAAACTGTTTACCGGTTCACTGTATATTGAACAACTCTCCGACTCACTTGAACACCCGCGTATATATAGTACTCCGAAACTCTAGCACATTCTTGAATTTACCGCCTTACGCGCTTCGAGAACTGTCTGGAATATTACCTGTTAAAGAACCTTCCTAGAAAGGCCGCATTCGCAATAATTTATAGTTTGCAACAGGACCGGCTTCTGAATCACTGAGTTCGTAACAATATTATAGATGAGGAATGAATATTTTTGAATATTTGTGATATATTGTTCGTTATGGCATTTAGAAGAGTTTATGATCTTGCCTTCGAAGGGTGAAGAGGTGAAGATGAATTTATTTTTCGTCGTCCTCGATGGGTTCAAGAAAGAGAAGATTATTTCCAGAATTTGGACAATAAAGATTTTAAGACAAGGTTTCGACTTTCAATAGAAGCTGCTCTTCAAATACTGGAATCTATTGAAGACCGACTAGAATTATATTCTTGAGTTATTTGTTTCTCCCAACATTAATTTTTTGAATTCATAGATTCATTATCAGTTTTTTTTGTTCTCAGTTATATGTTATACAGGGTGTTTCAAAAAAAGGTAACACCGTCTCTAGGATAGGTAAAAAACTGAAAAATAATTGGGGTTTGCTTAGTAAAATTTTTTTCTAACGCCATCCGTTTTCAAGATAAAGGGCGTTGAAGAAAATAAAAAATTACACATTTCTTACGATTTTGCCGAAACTACTGGCACCATTGTAATGAAATTTCATACGAATATGTTTTGGAAGCTGATATATCCCATGAATTTGTTTTTATAACTAACTCTCATAGAGGGCGCTAGTTACACGATTCATACAACGTATTATTCAACATAACTTTTTTAAGGGTAGAATTATTAGTCAAAACTCCAAGTGAACATAAACATCGTTTAATTCTACACCAAAAAGGTACTCTTGGTAAAACTCGATATTATGTACCGTTTTCGGAATATTTTGATTTGAAAATTATGAAGTAATAACCGCTCCTCGTATAAGTTAATGATAAATTTATTAATTAAAAAAACTTACAATAAGAAAATTAAAATAAAGACAAAGAACATAACATAAAATTCAATTAGAGTAAATGTTCAAAATGTCCTCCGTTTTCACGAATACACAAGTCTATCCTTTTTTCTAAAGAATCCATTAATCTTCTTAACGGTTGGGGATCATCTATGATGTCATTAAAGTGACGTTTAATTCTGTCTATTAATTCTTGACGAGAATTTACCTCTGTAGCATAGACTTTTTCCTTAATATACGACCAGACTGTGTAGTCCAAAGGATTAAAATCGCATGACCGAGGAGGCCAATGAATCGGAGCTTCTGCACCTCTACCAATCCATCGATTCCGAAAATTGTTACTCAACCAATTACGACACCTTCTATCAAAGTGCGGTGGAGCTCCATCATGCATAAAAAATAATGATGTTCGCTCATTTATCGATAAATCTTCTAATTTCTCAAATAAGTGATTATTTAAAAAATCAAGGTACATATCACCACTTAAATTTCCAGGTAGAATATGATAACCTATTAATCTGTTACCTAAAGTTGCTGCCCAAACATTAACTTTAAATGAGTGTTGGTAATGTGATACCCTTTTGGCTTGTGGATTCTCATCACACCAGTAGTGTGCGTTATGGGAGTTAAACATACCTTGTCGCGTAAAGGTGGCCTCGTCCGTAAAAAGAATACATTTTAAAAAATTTGGATTGAGGGCTGTCCTTTCTCGCAATGTTTCACAAAAATCGACTCTAACCGGTAGATCGTCCGGCAAGAGTTCTTGAACTTGTCTGTAATGGTAAGGATGTAGCTGCTGCTCTTTAAGTATCCGCCAAGTAGTTGAAGAAGATGTATTTGTTTGTCTTGCCATATTCCTTACACTTATTGTTGGATTTTGATCAACTAAATTTAAAATAATATTTTCTTTATTAATTGTTCTTGTTGTTCTTGGTCTACCTGAATTTATTTTCTTTGGTCTTACATTCCCAGTTTCTCGACAACGTCGTTCAACTGCTCTAAATGTTTTTTTACTTGGTAAGTTTCTTCTAGGAAACTTTTCTGCATAACGCGTAAAAGCTGCACTAGAGTTTCCTAAACACTCGCCTAAAGTTAATAACATGTCGGTGTATTCAACATTTGAGTACATTTTGTTTAACAATATCTAATTTTACAAATAACAAGGTTTCAAAACTCTATTTATTGTTGACTTATTGTCATAACAATCAATAAATGTCAATTTTACATGGCAAACTTAGAGAAAAGCGAACTTTATCATTAGTTTATACCAGGAGCGATTATTACTTCATAATTTTCAAATCAAAATATTCCGAAAACGGTACATAATATCGAGTTTTACCAAGAGTACCTTTTTGGTGTAAAATTAAACGATGTTTATGTTCACTTGGAGTTTTGACTAATAATTCTACCCTTAAAAAAGTTATGTTGAATAATACGTTGTATAAATCGTGTAACTAGCGCCCTCTATGAGAGTTAGATATAAAAACAAATTCATGGGATATATCAGCTTCCAAAACATATTTGTATAAAATTTCATTGCAATGGTGCCAGTAGTTTCGGCAAAATCGTAAGAAATGTGTAATTTTTCATTTTCTTCAACGCCCTTTATCTTGAAAACGGATGGCGTTAGAAAAAAATTTCACTAAGCCAACCCCAATTATTTTTCTGTTTTTTACCTATCCTAGAGACGGTGTTACCTTTTTTTGAAACACCCTGTATGTACTTTCTGATAATATCTACAAGGATCTGTTTATCCTCCTTTTTTTTCAGCTCCTGGACGTCAGTCATTGTTTATTTATTAAGTTTATCACAAAAATAAAATAACTAGAGCGGTGTAAACACAAAATATTATTTAGGGTTATGTTTACGTTATCAAATCTCAATGACTGACACAGAACTATACATCTTCACAGAACAATAGAATTTTCCGCATTCCACAACGTTGCCTTAATGGTTTGCTGATCTAATCGTGATTTGATAAATTGCGATCATCTCTGACGGCGGTTGATGCATAGTGAAACGGGAAATATTGTTAAGTCAGCTTAACTATTAAGTAGAGCTTAATTCATCCGAGATCAATCGTAGTTTGGTGAAACTGGGCCTAACTGTCATACATTTAAAATCTCATTTTTTTTAGGAGTCGCCGCAGTAGTTTACCGACACTTTACGAATACGAATCGGACGGCGAAAGTTCCGTTCGAACTTTAACTAGAGAACCTCTCGTACTTCCCCAAAGATCGAGAAAGAACTCTAGATCGAGTTATAGAAGCGAAGCCGATCTCAGATCCATGTCCGAGATGACCGTTGAGTTCGGAAGAGCTGACAATATTTCTGAAACTTCCAGTTATTATCCGGATAAGAGATACTACGAAGATTCCGAACCGGGTCATCCTTCGCTAGCGAGATCGCTGAGTCAACCAAGTTTAGCGAGATCTGCTAGCGAGTTTACTGAGCGATGGATTGCTCCTTCTAGATACGACACAGCTAGCGAGTTCACTTCACCAGAAGGTAACGATATTTTCAATTAAAATACAACATTTTTTGTGACGAAGTGAAATTATCTGTATTACATTCAGCAATTACTAAATCCGCTCTAGGTATTACCTAACTTTGGGAAATGGTTGCGAAATCGGGCATTAGTCATTCAAATAAACAAACGGAAATATTTCTATGACAAATACAGTTTCCATTAAACAAAAAGCGCTATGAAATGATTCTGAATATATCCACTGCGATTGCTGAAATTCTGTTTTCATAGGACTTTCCCTTCTATAGATTGGTCTGAGTCTGTTTTTATTGGCTTAGCTGTCTTGCCCAACAACTTGGATGCTTCCTGATTCTATAAACTCTCATTTTTATAGGTTTGTCTGTATTGTGAACCTACTTTACTAATGTATTGAAACATTAAAGCTGTTTTCTGTATCTGTAGAGTGGGGAGGGTGAGTGTAGGCTCACAGCACTTAGGCCATATATGACCCATTGTACATCCTCCCGAGTACATCCTGCATAGAGGGGTGTCCACTAGCCCCATAGTATGGAGGTGTTTTCTTAGTTTACAGTGGCCAGTCAGAAATCCTACTGTTAAACGTAGGTTTTTCCTGGTCATCGCCAAATATTTCTTCGGCGCCAGCTTCCCAGGGTCGCCCAGGGTGATCCTAGCAAGACTGCGTCCTTTGATTCCATTCCATCTCTTAAGGGATTGAGCATGAGTGTAAAGTTTGACTAGTTCCGCAATCAATTGTCGAAGTCGTTAGGCCGTAGGTGTCAGTGGGTCCTAAAATTCTCAGTCCAGCCGCTTCCCTGGCTAAAGAATCGGCAATGGGATAACCTTTACTCATGTCGTGCCCTTTAACCCCCCTCAGGATAACATTGTTATCTGCCGAGGCGTCAGCTAAATCTTGGTGGCACTCTAGTACTAGCCCCGATATAACACATTGTCTGTTCAAGGCTAATAGGGCTTGTCTACTATCAGTGCAGATTGTTATGTTTTTGCCATAAATTCCTTTTCTGGTTAGTTCTTGTGCAGCAGTTGAGATACCAGCCAGTTCTGTTTGAACCACGCTGGTGTTGTTTCCCATTCTCCACTGAATCCTTAGGTGGCCTAGTGCTCTGGAGTAAACTCCACATCCTGAGCCTTCTTTCATTTTTGAGTCATCTGCATATATGCGTATTGCATTTGCAGCATCTGACTCTGTGTTTTGTTTTATTTGTCAATTGCATCATTGACGCTTCTTTCCATAGGCTTAGCCTCAATTGGTCCACTGCTTCTTCGGGGTTTACACTAGCCGTGCGCAATCGTACCGTGCCCATTAACGCAACCTCCTTGACAAATCTGTTATTGTAGCAGATAATTGAAGTGTTCCATACTTAAAACTCCTCCTTTTCACTCCGTGGAAAACCAACCTTTTTTTTCTATTCCAACTAAACTATTTTTGCTTTCTTTTAGTGGATCTTCAAAGTTTTCAGAAAGTTCTTGAGTGAATAACTATAGATGAAAATACATATGACACCAAAATAAATGTTTTTATTTTATTTTAGGTACTCCAAAATCTCAACGTAGTTCAAGATTCCATCCTCAAAGAGGAGGAGGTGATCAGAGAACCGTCTGGCAAACGAGCCAAGCTAGTAACAGCTCTGGACCTCGAGGAACAACTCAAGTTGTATCACAAGAATACCGAAGCCAAGCCTCATCTAGCTTTGTAGGCCACGGAGGTCCACCGAAAAACTGGTTTGGAGATAACGAAAGCGAGTCTAGCTACAAATAAAAACGATATTAATATTAACTGGATACTCAGTGCAATAGCTATCGGCACGCTCCGGATAAGTTTATTGTTGGACTAGGTGTTTAAGTACACAAGTACGTTGAGTTAAGATAATGTACCTAACAATTTACCAATCCTGGGTGGCTATAGCCGCAAAACTTGCTATATTAGTCCAAGAAAAAGGACACTAATAGGTTTTGGAATTTTTTTTATTGGTTACTTTGAAGTTTTTGAGGTATTTTATGAAAAAATAGATAAAATGTTGTTAAGAATTTTGGGAAAATGGTCAGAGCTGCAGAAAAAATGTCTAGGTAATAGTTGTATAGAAAATAATTTATAATTTTTTGTTGATATTAACAGAGTATAGCGATATGATATATAGCGAGGATGATAGTTTCACCAATATAAAAAATTCTGGAGAATATTTTATTCTCATTTCTATTTTCTTGGACTAATTTCTTTAGATAAGTGACTTGGTAACTGTCAGAAACTGTAATAAAACCGGTACAGCTCCGAGCTCAAGGAATGTCAATTGAATGGAATTGAATCTAGAGGAGACACTAAAAAGGGAAGATCAAGCAAGTCCTGAAATAAAAAGTGAAACAAAAACTTATAGTTGGATAATGAGTCAGAAATAGCCATGCATGAACATTTTCCATTTTGGTATAATTCTCACCCAAGTACCTATACAGTTGACTCCTTACTTTCAATGATGGGTTATTGGTTCCGAGCATGTTCTGAATTTGATAAATTTCCAGATATACAGGGCTATTTTTAAATGTGTTTGATTGCATTGCCAGCTTTACTACATCAGTTTGAACGTTTGATGCGTGTCGTTGAGAAAGTTATCAAGTCACATTAACGTTAAGTTTTCTAATCAAAAACAAATCGACAGCCAGGTAATTTACAATGGAACCATCTGACAGAAAGTTCCGATAAATGACCACTTAAATATTGTTTATATTTCAAATATCTTGAACACAAATAAAATTATTATAATTATTATTATCATATAAGCCTACTTATTCAACTAGAAAAAGATATGTGTGTCTACGTAGGTACTAATTGTTGTAATAAAAACCGTAACCACTTGTTGAAAATGCACATTTCTTACGTTAAACGAGTGAGGGATAGAAAACTAAAGCAATTTTTTTTAAAACAGACAATTCCAACTATTAAAATTTCTTAATTCGGTTTGTTTTTGTATTTCTTGAATAGTTTGCTACTTTTTAACAGAAGCAACAAAAATTATAGAAAGTATACTTAGTATCTATTTTTTCATTCACTTTTAAAATTGTTTGAAAAAGCAATTGAAACTATAGTGCAAGCCATGGAGTTAACAACGTGTGAGAATATAATTATGAAATTTAATATAAAAAAATGCAAGATTCACTCAAAAGCAATGAAGTTACAGTGCGTTTAAGTCAATTTATCGTTGATCCTTTGGAAACATCATGTCTTGTACATCATATACCACCTGTATACCAAAAATCAGACATTTCTGGTCTAAATTGTTTGACCCATAGAAAAATTAATCTAAAACAACTTCAATTTTTATGATTAAATTTTTGTAGCTTCTGTTGAAAGATTCAATGCCAATATTATAATTCCTACTAACGTGCTAATATACAAAATTAAACTGCCCTTTTTAATTTAAAGTCTTAATAAATTAAAATTTTAAGCAGACAGTTAAAATAAATTGTCTTTCGTTTTAAGTTATTAAAAAGCTCAGCAATAAATAATATTAGTAAATAGCTGTGATAACAATGTAAGGTTTTTAATTGGTTTTATTTTGTTGGATAGGTATATATACCTGGTTTTCCACTTTTTCATAATCCGAGAAACTGTAGAACTGGGTATTATAAACGTGGACGGGCTTAACCAAGAAATTAATTAAAACAGAATAAAATTCCTACTTTAGTTTCATAAATTCTGTTTAAACGTTATATTCAAATCTCCATAATTTGAGTAAGACTTTACCCGGGGATATATTATACATATTATTTTATACAGGGTTAATTCAAAGGAGCTGTTTTTTTATCATATTATGGCAACATTACTGTATTCATCGATTATTTTTTGACGTTTCTTAGAACCAATGAAATGCTTCTTTATTTGTCACAAGGGTAAGTTTCAACCAATTATGTCATTATTATAGTGGGAATAAATCTCTTGTGATTATTCTCGGAAATAATCACTGTGGTTTTTATTTGCCTAGCAAGTGTCAGATAGTTGTCAAAATAATTACCTAATTGTGTCAAAGCGTTATATAAAATGGGTGAAAATTATCGGTTTATAGTTGAAATAATACCCTTCTTGGTGTGCGTCATCGATTGTGACGTATATCCGAGTTTTCGGCATGTCGTTTATTTTATTTGCTATTTTGACATATAGCTAACCTTAAATTTGATAAATAAAATCATCAGGATCGTATTAAGCCAAAGTCGAGAAGGCTATGAAATTAATAATTATCAGCTTCTTTTCCTAACTGAAAATACGTCAGAACTTTCAAAATACTGATGTTTTTCCGTGTATTCATGCATATTTTTGTATTATTCTTATAAATAAAACAATAAGATTAATATTCATTTCTCATAAATAATAATTGACCGTAAGCAACAAAGTACACACCTGACAAGAACTGTCAGTGTGACAGTAGAAAAAGACGTAAGACACATTGCCGCTACGGAAGTTACGCCTTCACAGTATTTTAATCTCGCGATTGATAGGTTGCGCTGGCGCGTAATCTAAACATCAACAAATCAAATTTTTGTAAGTCAAAGATTAGGGTTAACGTTTGTAAAACATTCAAACGGTTCATTATTGTGATATTTTCATTAGGATTAATCACAGACCTGCCTTTTTTTCCATTTCTTCCTACGTAATGTGATAGAAGGAGATTAACAATCGATGACGCACACCAAGAAGGGTATTATTTCAACTATAGTACCTTTTCTGATGCAGAAATAACAAAAAAGATTTTAGAAACTACTTCGAAAAATACTCTAATAAGTAGGTAATCAGTTTATATGGAGACAATTTAAGACCTTCACCAAACAAAGAAATTATATTCTGGATCAATCTACTATAACAGCTACTCTGGCATTGATTTTGAAAGATTGGGCTTATAACATGAAAAGAAAATAATTAAATGTTTCAATAATTTTATAATAGTTTCATTGATATTTTTTATTGTAAGAATTTGTGAATCAAAAAATAATCTAGTCAAATATAACTCGCGAGTTCCATAAATTAGAGAATAATTTGACATATTTTGTTCAAACTTGTTGACTATTGCCTGGCAACAAGTTTTCAAAAAATCTGTCAAATTATTTTCAATTTATTCTCATTCTCTTGTTATATTATTACTGAAAATATAATGCCAAATGGTATGGGTTAGGTTACAACTGAAATATTTGGATGGTAGAAAAATATTTAGTTTTAGTGTCTAAATTTTTTCGACGACGGATCTGTTACTGTCATGACAGGACAGTATTTAAATTTTTTTCATTGATGTTAGTTATTCGAGGTGAAAAGTCATACACATTTTAAGTATGACTTACCTCTCTGAGTTTGGATTTTAAATATTGGTTAATAGTTGAAATAAAAGAGGCGCAGGTCCGTATAAAAAAATTTTCATATTAGTTTCGTGAATTTTTGATGAAATAATAGTTATTTATGATATGAGTGTTAAAAGTGAGGTTTTATTTTGTGAGTGAAAACGTTTGTGAAATGAGCGGAGCGAATTGAACAATTTCACGAACAAAATAAAATCACTTTTAACACAAATACCATACAATGTTTTTTGTACAACTTACCTATTTTGATAATGAAACGAGCGAATTTGCAATGACAATAAATTCAAAATGCATTTTAGTATTCAAATAATCAAAAGATTGTTGTGAATGGCAGACGTTGCCAACGTTATGATTACTAACAAATGAGAAAAGACGCTGTCATTTGAATTTCAGTGTTAAAAGTATTTTTAACACGCTGCTATGTAAACAATCGTTTTTAACATTGTTTGCTATCATTAAAAGTGTCACTTTTAATGACAGTTGTACAAAAAATATTTTTTATCCATTTTTTGATTTTATGCTTGAAAAATCAAAAGCAGCATTTCCATTTTTCCCTGTATAACTCGAGAATGGACAGATTCTCAGTGATTTTGTTTCAACAAATATAATATTTTCCTTTGTGTCCATGCCGATTTCATACCTACTAAGGTTTAGATTTAGAATATAGTAATGTTACAAAATAATTAAAAAAAATCAACCTCGTGCTCCTGTGGAGTTAATCGAATGACCATTGAAAAGTATTTTTTGGCAAGAAAAGTGAGTATTTTTATTTTTATAGTTCATCTTGATCAACTGTTAATTTATGGTAAAATTTGATTATTTTTTTAAATTGAGTGATCTTGTGGGGAAAAAAATTAATACCCCGCTTTCGTTGAATATTCATTTTCTGGAATCTGGAAATTTTCTGACACAATATCTTTTGCACGACAACTATCTTAACGTTGAAAAAACTTAATCTCTGTTTTAATTTCTTGTGTAGCCTGGTGCACCTAAAAAGTGTTCTAATATGTTCTCTTACAATATTTTGAACAATTTTTGGTGTTCAATATTGATTATTCTAATATGCTCAATATGTTTCTATTTGGTGATGGTTGGGGTCTATTTTTCTATAGATATACTAAACTCGTTGCTATATTTTTGTCTCCAGATGTATTCAACAAACTTTTCACACAATGTAAGATACTCTTATTGGTGCTGACTATTTTAGTTTTTATGTATACAAACAATAATGTAAGCTTTTATAATAAAAATAAAAAAATATCTACTGGTTTTTTATTATATACCACTTTGTAATGCTCGGTCTAACTCAGTTGGAGCGTAGGTACGTTTAAAATTTGTTTTATTTAATAGGCGTCACTGGCTTATAAATCCATAAGTCCAAGCCCCGATTAATTTGGATTTTTGCCACGTAAATCAACCTTACAATATAAAGAAAAACGATTGTATTAACTAAAAGAAAATATTAATAATTATATGTGACTTTACCTCTGGAATTGAGGTTTTTTTTCCCTAACTAAAATTACACTTGAACTTATTCGATAGACGATTCCTCCTTAGAGTATAAATAGCGTGCAAAGCAAGGCCTAAATTATAGTAGTTCACACAAAATTTACTTGAGACCACTACTTTGCTAACCGAATCTTCTAAACACCAAAAAGAAAAAGTATAATTCGGTACAGTTTATTATAAAAAAAAGCAATAAAAAATTAAAGGACTATAATGGACTTGATCAGACATCTATGTTTCAATTTATATGTATGTATAATATTATCATTTCAATTTACATGGTGGCTATTTTGAAAATTTTGCAAATTGGTAATAGTCAAAGAAGGTGGTAGTTGGACCGCCGCCATAGGCGTATTATTTAATTCTTTTTTGGGTTACGGTAAATAAAGAATAATTAATTTATTTAAAAAAATAATAATAAAACGGTAAAACAGAAATCAACATGTAGAGTACCTAACTGATAGATCTGGTTGGACACAGTTTTTGGTATTTTCTGCTACAAGCCAGTTAAAAATAACCATTGAGCTCTACTGAAATTTCCTTTATGGCAGAAATTGTAAGTGTGTCAAAATAAAAAAAATAAAAAAGAGAAAAAAACGGTCAACATTAAAATATCATTAATACGTATATTATAAGACATTTTGGAACTTTCTAATTTGACAAATATCATTTATTGAATAGATGAGGATTTTACTTGATGTAGATCCATAGTAAATTATGAAATCAAACAATTTTATTTTGTTAAATCTACATTATATTTAAACTTAAAGTGACGCGTTTCGCTAACACAGTAGCTTTTTCAAACGAATGGAGGTATAATGAGAAACTTTCTATTTATACAGTGCCTTAATATCCGTATAATTTAGTATTAAGGCACTGTATAAATTAAAAGTTTCTCATTATACCTCAATTCGTTTGAAAAAGCTACTGTGTTAGCGAAACGCGTCACTTTAAGTTTAAATATAATGTAGATTTAACAAAATAAAATTGTTTGATTTGATAATTTAAATATCATTTATTAGTTTTAGGAAATGCCACATTTAACCCTGCAGGCGGGGCGCCCTAAATCAAGACACGAATCGGGGCGCCGGGTCTCACGGACTTTTTTTTTAAATAGTTTTTTTTTCAATTTTTTGGTAAATGTAATAGTATAAAATCAAAAACATATTATTTATCTGTGATTTAATTTAAAAAATATACATATACATAATACTCGGAAAAAATAAAAGCTATGTCCTAAAAACGTAACAGACAAAATGTTCCCGAGTAATATGAAAGATAAAAATACAAAAAATAATTAAAAATATCAAAAAAATCTCGAATTTGTATTATAATAAGAGCAATTTTTCATTTTTATTGGTTTTTGGCAATATTTGAACATGGTACACGCCAAGGAGCAAGGTGGGGTAGACAAACAAATTTTCCACATTTTTTGCAGTAATACCTAGTTTTTGAGTCTTTTTTGCAAAAAAACCTCTTTTTTTGTACCAGGTGCAATTTCCTGAACTACATTTGATGTACCTGCAACTTCTTGTCTTCTTTGTCTTACAGCTGTTGGCAAAACTTACCAGAAAATGCAGAAGGTGGGTTACAAAAACAATAACAACAACCGGGGCGCCGGGTTTCAGAACTTTTCGCTTTAAAAATTTTTAAAGAGACGACTTGTTGAAACCACTCACAACAATTTGAACTACGGGCAAAGCTAGGAAGGTAGATGGGTCCGCCGACCTTTACAGAATATTGTCGAGAAATGCCGAGCGTGTATATCATCATCAAGTCTCACGGACCCGGCGCCCTGCCCGCAGGGTTTTAACAATTTTCCTACATTTGGAATCGACCAGTAGGTAATAAGATGAAGACCTGCTTGATAATATTTGTGTTTTGTGGACAGATCTATACAATGATTTGCGATCAATATTATGATGAGCTATTGAAAAAATTGAATAAAACTTTAATCGATAGTACTACTCTTTCACCAGGATGCTATGAGGACGTATCTATTTACTTAAAGAAACTCAATTATACTATCAAAGATGAAGACGAACATTTTTGGGCGTTACAAAGTAAGTTCGATATTTTTATTCACAAATTGTCAAACTGATTCTGCTATCAAGTCGAGCTTTAGACTTAATCAGCTCAAATTACAAACTTTTTAAATGAATTTGTTTCATTGCTTCATTTGATACTATTTTTTTATTTTATTCAAAAATGTAGAAAGAGCTTTGAACGTGTCGTCACACAACCCTCTTTTGTGACGTCAAAAATCCTACGACCTTGAAAGTACCTAAATCAGTTAATAAACAGGAAGTAGCGTAACCCCAAAATATGATCAAACTCGCTGTTCTAAAGTCATAACCAAAAGACTTTCCAGTTAAAAGTCTCACTTAATGTCATCAATATTCCTCATAGGAGCTCCAATACGAGGTTCGTCATGATTCACGCTGTATAAAAACAAATATCTCATAAAAAAATGACAAAAGATAAAGCTAAGGTCGTCCATAAACAAAACACGTACTGTATTATTCTGTGATTAAATACATAGTATATTAAGTACCAAGTGTCTGCGCCTGTAACCGAGTCTGTAACCATGAAGATCAATTTAGTAATATACATTTTATATCAAATTTTTGGGGTAATAATTTGTAGTTATAACGATGATGAATTGATTAAAAAATTTTATTATGCACTAAGGACTTATAAATTATCAACCAAATGTCATGAAGCTTTAGCAGTTTATTTAGCTCGACTTAATCTCACCAACATCAAAGATGACAGTATTTGGGCACTACAAAGTAAGTAATTTTTTTTGTAGTTTTAAAATGGTTATGATACATTTTGGAGTTTGATTAAACATGCTTTACTATTGTTAGAATAGTTATTTATATCACAATAATAATAAGATTCTGTACAGTCAATTGATATGAAAGTCCGTCTCTAAAATCTTCTAGAATTTGATTGCTCGCGGCAACCTTGGGATTTTCACATTCTCCAAAGAAGTCAACCTAAATGTCTTTTAATTATTTCCATATCCACTCCACTATTGACCAATACAGTTGCTACAAAATGATTTGTTTGAATGTTGTTAACTCTCGTGAATCAAAAATTGAATAGAGGTTCGTGCTAAACTGATTTTAAAATTTGGAGATAACAAAGCTCTCAGAGCTGGCTTTGGGAGATTTATGAATATTTATATGATGGACGTCACTTATTTCTTGTAAAAAAAATTAGAAAAAATTCAAATTGAAAATCAGCTAGCTTTTAACTATTATCAATAAAGCTCAAGACTTTACTTCAGCATCTTGATGTGATGGTCCAGATCGGGCATCTGGAACAGATTCTGGATGATTCAAAAAGCCTTTGAGCAAATCCACTACAGGTAGTTTTCCTTCTTTATTAAACGTATCCTGAATGTTATTTTCTTCAGCTAATTGGAATGCAATGCTTTTTTTCTATGTTAAGCGATTTAATAAGGACCACATTCGTAAAATATAAACAACCATTTCTTGTCTCTGCTCGAAGTTGAAGACGGTCTTAAGATTTCGTTGATGCTTCAACAGCAGTTGTATTTTCATTTTCTTTCTGAAAGCCTCATGGGGTAAATTTTCGCTTGAAAGATACTTGGTGCTTCTCCCAAGATTTTGAAGTGATTGGTTCCTGGTCCGTACAATCCCATCCCGGTTCATTCTAGTTTTGTTAACTTACGTATTGCCATTTTCTTTTTCCGTTGATTCACTTTCACTCGAAGTACTTTCCATAATATTCACTTTGCACTTTTATGTTATATTATACACTCTATACACTTTCACTAATTTCAAAAAATTATATAATTTAATTCATATTGAAGCTGGAAAACTATTAACTGTAATTAATAATACCATGCATGCTGACAATCAACATTTTGCGCCGAGAGACTAGCTCTGAAGCCTATGAATCGCTGCTACGTAAACGAGAGAGAAAGAGAGACTGAGGAGAGAGCGCTCGCGATTATGGCACATAACGCAGCAACGTAACGTAACGGTCAGATCTTTTGCGCCACGACCCCCGGTCGCTCCAACCTAACGTAAAGAACTAAAGATTTTAAAAGTTTTAAAAATATATCAAAATTTTCAATTATTGATCATTATTTCGATGTATTAAAATATTATCGTCAGAATGGCAGAAGTAAGGGTCCAAGCAGTAAATTAATTGATCAGCCTACAACGCAGCTCAATTCATTGCAATATTTTCAAAAACTTCACCGGAAATTAGCATTAAAATCTGTTGGTATATGTGGTTTTATTTGAGTGAAGTTTTTTTGCCACTTCACATTTTTCCATTCAGGTTGTGAAATGTACAACGACAGGTTTGATGACAATATTCTGGTATTCAAGTCAAATTTCATCCAATCACCGCTGTATTACAGCGATAATACCCTACATGTGGTGTTTTCAGTTTGGTGTTTATTTTTTATTAAAAATTAATTAAACGTCAAACTGACAACTGGATTGAAAATGTCGCGAAGATTTGGTATTGCATTTAGCTACTCAATTAATTCACTAATTGTACTTTCCACAACTGTAGTTTTAAATAAAAATGAATAATATTTCATTAAAACTAATAAAGTTTGTATTGAAAATTATTAAACATTAGATTGACAATCAATTTTTTGATATCTACAAAGTAAAAAATTATCTTATCGAATACTCCTCGGGTCTTGATAAATACTCAAAATTTTGTAAGAGAGAATGCTTCAAGCGTGCTGCTCAAAGATAACAGCAACACGCTTTCAGCATTCTCTATGACAAAATTATCTCGGTATTATCAAGACCCTAGGGGTATTACTACTGATAATTCTTCAATAAAAAATATTGTTTTGAATATATGGAAATACATATGGAGTCAGTTAAGTTGAAGGTTAAGAAAAAATAATTAATATTTCTATTTTGATGAAGATGACGTTGGTTGTTTACGACTAGGTACAATGTGTGAATGTTTGTGTTACGATTACAAGAAATTATTTGTTATATTAATATTAACATTCAATCATCATAATAAATTTTATTAAAGGAAATAATATTCAAGGAGAAGTTATTGTAGCAAAAAAAAACGTTTTCTGGAGTATATGTCCTTACAATAGATACGAGAGCTTGGAAGTCACAATGGATTGTCCAATAATTTTTACAGAAAACTGTAATTAAATAAATAACTACAGATCAGAGATGGTTTTTTGCCAATATAGAAGTTTGGTTTGTGTTTAGCAGTCCAGGATTATGCTCTCAGAGCTGAACGGATGATATCTTCCTCGTACTGAAGAGGCGCAAACACGCCGAAACCAGTCTATTAGTGATGTTATCCCTTTTAATTGCAAACCAGAATAGTTGGTTATATCTTACAAACCCGTTTCACTTAGAGTTGTACTTCAATGTCTATCGGGGGCAATTAGAACGAGTAGTAGTTGTTACTTCTTACTGAACGGTCAAAAACATACTTTGTTGGTGTTCATGCTTGTCAAATTGGCAGTTATTCTTAAGCAAACTTTTTTATTCATTACAGTGTTTGACTCCACCGCCAAATTGCCATCAGGACTCCTTTCCTATAATTTTGGAGAATTGGGAAATTTCCAACAATGTATTGATATACAATCTAAGAGCGATAGGATATTGGGGAAATACTGCTCAGGAAATGTGGTGGTTAATCGTTCTGCCATTCATGGAGGCTCCAGTTATTTACAAAAGCATGTGAGTATAATATTTATATATATGAAATGAACAAATTTCAAAATTGAAAAGCTGCTCCAGCTTTCAGTAAGCGAATGTGTTGAAAAAGTATGCAAGTTTGCACATAAGTGTTACTTAACGTAGAACTACACAAAACAATCGTCGACCGTCAGACTCCAAATTAGTTGGGATGCTACTCTTTTTTGTGTTGACGATGTCTTTACTTGTCCTCGTCTCTACTACTCTAATAGTAAACAGTTTCAACAGTATAACTGCGGATATAATCTGAATTGTCTACAACTTTTCTATTCAATGCTTCTTCGACTACATCATTATTATTATCAATAGAAGCTTCTTTGTGGCAATATCGAATGTTTTCGGTCGCATTCATTTCATAGCTTCAAATAAGTTTGCCAAACTATACATAAAAATGGGTGTTTTAAGTAGCCGACTGTAGTTTAAATTTTTGATTGGGTTGCTCCATAGATTTATGTAATGAATCTGTAGGAGGTTCCAACTGACTTTTTACAGACTACACTGGTTTATTACTAAATTCATTATATTTTCCAGGCATACTTGAGGAATCTGATGTTGAAGGTGGCCGAAGGACATAAATTAGTTAATAA
>CAJUYG010000793.1:0-18991 GCA_910591675.1 Galerucella calmariensis
GGTGTATTCATTATTTTAATAAAGCAATATAGATGTTCGCAATGATGAAAAACATGCAAAAATCCTGTTTTAAGGGGTAGACATTAACTGTCATTCTTGTCAGAAAAACCACTTTTTGTTGGCCACACTGACCTTAGACTGATTTCCTCTATTGCTAAGTCAAATCAGTCATTTTTCCAAAACCACCCAGCTCAAGTTGAGAAATTATGTATTCATGACAGTCATGGAATGCGACTTTAAAATTTGTCTTTTATTTGAAATCGATACGCCTTTGTTATATAACGATGTGAAGTGTGACAAAGAATTCAGGTAGCAGAACTTCTCTTTTATTTATTATAAGAATCAAGCTGGCATTTCGGTTTATAATGACCAGCAGCCATAAGTATCAATTACAAAATAAAAAAAAGTCCTTTGGTTATAGTTTTATGAAGTCCAGTTTTAGCTTACAATTAATAACTACTATGTCAAAATGTTGTTTGATAAATTGATTATTAAAAAGAAAACAAATTTTTCAACTTAATGATAATAGCATTAGTATTATACCGGGGGTTGAAAAATTCCTAAACGTCGCAAAAAAGGCTGTAATTTTCCTGAATACCACTACGTGTACTTAAACTTGACCTTAGCCCCGAGATTGAAGGTTATTAGTCCATTTTATTCAAATGAGAACTTATATTTTCAACCCCGGAACGGAAAAAAGCGGATTAACTTACGTTGGAATATTGTGGTTAAAAACAAGAGTCAAGCGACAATGAGTTGAAGTAGGATAAGAGATATTTATTTGCAAAATAAAAGATATAAGATTAGAAACAACAATCAGTTTTTTCTTCAACTGTTTTAACTCGTTAAGAAAAATTTTATTTCCGATGTTGTTGTTTTCGATATACTTAGGTACATTCTATTACTTACATCAACGTCCGAATAATTAAAAAAAATATAGATACGGATCTGTTTGAAAATAAATTTATGTAAAAAATTGCTGCACAGTGCTTTTTACATTGGAAACAGATTACGCGCATGCGCGACCTATACATCGGGAGAATTTACTACATTTAAAATAGAATGCAGACGTATAATACCAATGTGTCTCTCGTCAATTTCTAATGTCCCACTGACAGTTCTCGTCAGATCTGTACTTTGTTTTTTACGGTCAATTATTATTTATGAAAAGTGAATATAAATCTTATTGTTATATTTATTTGAATAATACAAAAATATGCCAAGATACACGGAAAAATATCATCATTTTGAAAGTTCTCAAATATTTTCAGTTAGAAAAGAAGCTGGTAATTATTAATTTCATAGCCATTTCGAATTTGGCTGAATACGATCCTGATGTTTTTATTTATTAAATTTAAGGTTAGCTATATGTCAAAATAGCAAATAAAATAAACGATATACCGAAAACGCACACCAGGAAGGCTATTGAATAACACCCCCTCCAATACAGAACCTCTTAAATTCCTGGGTTTATTAATAAACAAAGTAATTAATTTGTGTTGCTGACAACACTGCTATTAATTATCAAGATATAATAAGACACTTCCACCCTCTAAAATAAAATTACAAGGTTAAGGATGTCCCTTGCATCCTTTTGTCCTTTGAATATCCAGTGAAGCTTCAACAGCGCTGGCCTGAAGCTTTTTATACAAAAGTCTAAAAGCTCTGGACAGACGTGCTAAATTAATTCGAAATTACTCGAAATTTCGGTCGTAGCCAGAGGGATTGAGGATTGAATAAAACCCCTCTTCATACCGAATTTAATAATCCACGTATCATTAAAAATGAATATATATATATATATACATATATATATATATACACTCAGGTCCAAAAAATCCGATCCATAGTATATTTTCCATTTATTTCCAGTTTCCAGTTATTGGTACTTATCATATGGCATATATAAATATACAGAGACCCTGGTATAATTAAAATTATTAATTTATATGGATTATTTTCATTTTTCTTCTGACATTTTTCATAAACAATACAAATTTTAGGTTTTTGTCAGAAATTTACGTCTGATAAAGCAGGAAGAAATTCATTTGTTATTTTAGTGACACAAACAAACCCACCGAATTAGTATTTAAACTTATTATTTTGTTAATTGAATTTTAATAAAATGGCTTCAACGCCAACGTATGCAGCAAGGGCAGTGGCTGCACTCGAGGAGACGGGCAATCTTCGGAGAGGCCAATGTGCCACCTGAAGTATATGGCACACATCCAATGGACCTATACCGTCTACTCGAAGGTACGGGGATAACTGGATGGGTGGACTAAATATGGGAGCAGAGTACAATAAGCCAATAGGCTGCAGTGCTCCCGGCATCTGAACGGCTCCCAAGGGCAGTGGCTTTAGTTCAAGATGGTCGAAACCAATATTATGCGGCTGAGGTAGTAGGTGTTACTCGTTGTGCAGTTCAAAGAGCAATTCAGCGGTTTAATGAAACTGGAAATTACACGAGGAGACCAGGATCAGGCCATAGAAGGGCAACTTCCGCACGCGATGATAGATTATTGGTTTCTTCGTGTTTGAGAAATAGACATTTAACGTTAGTTGAGCTGGCAATTCGTCTGAGCGAAGTAATAAATGTCGATGTAAGCAGGTGGACAGTTCGTCGACGACTAACTGAAGCTAATTTATATTCCAGAAGGCCAGCTCTATGTCCACTGCTATCCATGGAACAACGCAGAGCTCGGCTTGCTTTTGCAAGGGACGAGGACTGGAATGACGCCGATTTGAGTAATGTATTGTTTTCGGATGAGTCCAGGTTTTGTTTAAGGATACCAGATGGTAGAGGAAGAATCTACAGAAGACAAGGAGAGCGGTTTGCCCAATGTAACATTGCGGAAAGAATAAGATACCAAGGAGGCTCAGTTATGGTTTGGGTTGGTATAAGTTCCGAGGCCCGCACTGACTTGGTTCTTGTAGATGGAGGTTCTATGACAGGAGCAAGGCACATAACAACAATTTTGGATGAGCATGTGGTAACTTTTGCTCCATTTGTAGGGCCTAATTTCTTTTTAATGGACGATAACGCGCGGCCACATCGTGCAAGAATCGTTAATCAATATTTGGAAGAAGTCGGGATTGCCCGTATGAATTGGCCATCTTCAAGTTCAGATTTCAATTCTATAGAACATATATGGGACACTCTGGGAAGAAGAATCCGATCACGGGTACCCCGTGCTAACAGCTTAGCTGAACTTTATGTGAAGCTGCAGGCAATACGGGACGAATTGAACCAACTCGATGTCCAACATTTAATTAGCTCTATGCCAAGACGTATGCAGGCTGTTATAAGGGGCCGGGGAGGAAATACAAATTATTAATTAAAAAAATAGTACACTAAACATTTTATTATGACCATTGTTTTGATTACAAAATAAACTTCATTTTTTCATTATTAGAATAAAGCCAATTGTTCTCATAACAACATGATTTTCTTATATAAACTGTCTTTATTATTCATACCTTTAACATTTAAAACCGATCCAAAGCTTACATGGACAAATTTTTGTCTACTTTGCCAAAAAATAGTCGTGGATCGAATGTTTATACGAGCATTAATGGACTACTAACAATACAACGCGATCCCCATCAAAAATATCTTCTTACTAGAAGACATTTTAAGCTCCCCTAGTGATTATATTAAAGTGAAACAATTTCTTAAGGACATTAACCTTTACAACAACAATTTCAGTTGACCTTAATGCCAATAAATCAAGTAGAATGAGAGTCACTGTACCGTACTATAATTATTCAAGCACTCACTTAAATAAAAACAAATAATTTCATATTTTTCACCCATTATTCTGTGTTTTCCAATAAATATTTCATTTGGGATTCTTTGTTTCTTCTTCCATCTATTTTTCTAGTTTTGGTATTTTCTCCAGTTCCTTGCAATGTTCTTTTATTCAGGGGTTTTTATACCCTTCAATATTCGATGAGGTTCAATGTTCATTTTGTACCAATAAAATTTTCAGAAACTTTACAGGCAGCTCTAACGTGAACCAGCCAATTCTTTGATATGATTATACAAGCACATACACTTGAGTCTACCAATTTGGCAAGTCAAAACATCCAATTGGCAAAATGCAATGCAATCGGTCTGAAAATATTCTTCCCAAATTGGTTGCAGCGCCTGTAAGAGAACTCTAAACAAATCACAATATAGTGAAGTTATTACTTTAAAATACACGTACATGAGAAATGCCACAAGGTCTCAAAACGTAAAATACGAAAAAAAATAATAATGAATTGATAGTATGTAGGTACAATATAGGTCTGAAAGGTTCAGTGAGTTAGTAGGAACGGATACATCAAAAGATAATGAGAAGTTCATTTCTTCCATCATAAATTATTCAACAATAAGTATTGTATAACAGTTCACTCTAAATTTCTTGTTGTTGATTGTACTAACGACGTGATCTGCAGTGAAACTCAATAACTAAATAGTTCTTATTACTTTCTGGGGAAAAATCTGCAAAACGTGCAGGATATTACTCAACATTTTAGTTCATTCTATTCTTTATTCTACATTCATTTCCCAGTTTCGCGTTTAAATAAAGTTTTTCTTCTTCGCAATACGTTGCATCTGCCGTCAAGTGATATATTTACAAAACGTATTCAACACGAGCGCATTTATTTATTATTTTCTTATAATACCGGATAAAATGAATTCTTCAAGAGAATGTCTTACAGTAGACTGCTTTCAGCATATATATGACAAAACAATTAGAAGATAAAGTCGTGAAATAATGTGAGAAACGTTTTCAAAGAAACATCTTTTAATAAAAAAGCATGCCTTAAGCTGCCTTAAAAACAGAAATTGTGTTTCACACAGAGAACAATTCTTGTCTCTCTCTTTCAATTAGTGTTGTTCATATTATCCTTGTCGTACTTGTGTAAATCGTATGACCTAATAAACTTTTTCGCAATCTGTAAATCTGGGATATTAGATGAACGCGCTAACAGCCGCGTTCAGTAGGGGATTTATAGTAATTATTGTGTTATTGAAAGCACAACAAGAAATTATAATCACTCACAAAAGTCATTTCACAAGATACAGAATGTATCTGTAACTGTTTCAACATATCTATAATTCATATAGTAATCCTTCTTCAATTCCTGTTCGACGTTTCATTATCCACTTCCCAGTCCCAAACCCTGACCATAAGACAATTATTGCCATCTGCTAACGGGCGCCTTCATTTCGCGACGCTAACGTAGACCGTTCCTTTTCTTATTGTTATGATTATCTGCAACGTTTCCAATTAATTTTTAGTACACGCTAACAGATTTTTTTTTCGAATCCCAGCCAGCGGATATATTTTTTGAAGTCCTCCAGCTCTAAATTCATCACTAGGACAACCTCCCCAGTACTCAAACGGTTTTTCCAGTCCACGCTTCGGGGAAGAAGTAATTCTAATGTAGTAGTTCCTTTAGACCTATATACTGAAGGAATTTTAGAATATCTGCAGTCTTCAGTTTCTTCGATCCAGTAGGCTCCTAGCTATTGTGAGCTAGCAACCCAACCTGTTTTTGCCTTTCCTAACTTAGTTCTTTTTGATCCAAATTCATTTTTATTGTTCGTCGAAGTCTAAAAGATAATAGGGTCAATACTATAAAAAGTGGTTAAGTTTCCGCTATTAGAAATGTTTAAATCTATACATAGTCAAGATCATGATTCAAATTTCAACATGTATGGTATGGTGCTCCTGCACATTATTATGGTGCAATAAGACGTTACCTGGATGAATAATATCGAGGTAGATGGATCGGCTGGCGAGGTCCTATAGAATGGCCACCTCGGTCACCAGATCTGACACCATTAGATTTTTTTCTATGGGGGTACTTGAAATCCAAGGTTTATACTACGACACCAGATGGCATTGGCGTTTTGAAAGAAAGAATTATTGAAGAAGTACGACAAGAGTTTACTAATAGGATGTATTACTGTCAGGTAGTACATTTCGGACACTTGCTATAAGAATCCATTGTTGATATTTGATTAATTAAATTTAAAAAAATAATTTCAATATTTTTGGTATTTATTTAATGCCTTTCAAACGAGATATCACGTGCCATGAGGTCCTATTTAAAATTATTGGCCAGAGTGGCACTGTGACGTCATCTATTACTATTACGTCACTTGTTACCATTCGTGAAGAAGTTTACAACACTTTATGTTCACCCTCCAAATTTTATTAACGTAAGTGTAGCCGTTCAAAAGATACGAGGGGGGGAGGGGACTTTTGAATAGCACTGTATATTATATCCGATATAGATTTTTCTTGTGGTCAAAAAATATTTTGCACTGTTTTTCATTGGATATGTTAAAAATTAATATGTTATATTATATTACCAAAACTGTATTAATATTTTTGGAATTGTTTTTTAATTAAAAATTAATTAGATTTGGATGAAGTGAGAGATTTATGTAAAATTTTTGATGACTTCCTTTACAGAGTTAGTATAAAGTATGGAACCCCCTAAGTATCTCCTCAACGGCTCAATATTTTTGAATGAATTTGCTCATACCCTTGTAAGAAACTCCAAGGAATTCAAAAATGCTATCAGTTTTAATGGACCATTTCCGGTTAAACCGGAAGTGCATATTAACTTTTTTATTTTAAATAGAACACCCTGTACATTTTTACATTTTCCAATTCCTTGTGAAATTCTGCATACTTACAGTGAAACTTTCCATTCATTGAATAATTGAGGCTTTAATCAATAATTTATCGTCTCCATATTCTCACGTAATTAAAATTTCGATACGTTTTCCTTCACTTAGATACACCTTAACAGAAAAATCAATAGTAATAAATAACACAAAAAATAGTAATTTACGTTACAAGACCGGAAAGTAGTGTTTTTCAGGTCGAGACAAGCAGAGACAAGTTTGGTGAGACCTGAAAAACACTTATTTTCGGGTGCGTGACGTACAATATTTTTTTAAGACGGACACTTCGATATACATTCAATTCTTCATTTTACTTTTTTTATAACAAAGTGATTGAAAAAACTAAAACCAGATAAAATAATAAGTTTGACATAAACGACAAATTAAAAATCAACGAACTGTCATCACTTTTCATCACTTTTCCGCACGCTATTTCAGATGGCCGAACGACGCTTTAGCGAGTTCGGCCAGAAATCGCGTGCGGAAAAGTCACTTTACGCACGTGTTAGGTACACTATTTTTTCTACTAGCATGCGGAAAAAAGCCCAAAAGTTAACATAAAGAAACATTTCCTATTAAATACATATCAACAAATTAATTATTATTATTTGACATTCATTTGATGAAAAATTGACAAATTTACTTTTCCGCACGCTAGTAGGAAATAGTTATTTTCCTAACAAGTGCGGAAAGTGATACTTTCCCGCACGCGACTGCAGTTGACCCGAAAGACGCAAAGCGGAGTTCGGGCAAGCGGTCAAGGCGGGAAAGACACTTTACGCATGAGTTAGGAACATTATTTTTTCTACGACCGTATATACAAAAAAGTAAACCACTCCGCTAAAGCGTCGTTCGGCCATCTGCAATAGCGTGCGGAAAAGTATCACTTTCCGCACTAGTTAGGTAAACTACTATATTTGACTATTAAAGGTTTGAGATTTCATAGCTACTACCTAAGTCAAAAACGATTAAGTATTTATTAAAGCCTCAATTATTCAATAAAAAATATGAATGGAAAGTTTTACTGTATGCAGTATAAGTATGAGTTTCACGAAGAATTTAAAAATGTAAAAATATACAGTGTTGTATTTAAAGTAACAAAGTTGATATGCATTTCCGGTTTAACCGGAAAGGGTACATTAAATTTGATAGCATTTTTGAATTTCTTGGATTTTCCTAGAATGGGATTAGCAATTTCATTTGAAAATATTAAACCGTTGAGAAGACACCATACTTTATACTAATTATGTATAATAACAGATGATGAGAAATATATTATTCATATAGTTGAGGCACCTCGAAAGCCTATGGTTTTTAAAGATAAAGTAGAGACTTTACTGGAATGGTAAAGAATTCATAGCGCTTTTTCGTCTATCTCATAGAACAAAAAACTGTTCTGTGGCCAGACTTCTTTTATTTTTATATATTTTTACAGTGATCTTTGCGTTTTAACTCGAGAGTTAACCCTCGGGGTAGCTCGAGATGTTTAACTCTACTTAATAAAACCGGGCATAAAAGAATTCAATTTCCACGCCACCTTATTGCTTGCCTGCTTCCTCCCTTTGTTCGCCATACGTAGGCATAGAAATAAATTCCAAATTAAAGATAATTCAACTGACATCGGTGGTACGCCATCTGGTGCGAAGTGCGTATTATCATACTCAACATCATCCGAAGTTTGTAACTTAACACTGAAGTATTTGAAAATATACCAGAGATTTCGCAGCGTAAGATGCAAATTAGTAGGTGACAAGGAAAGTAAGAAGGGCTGTGGTTGGCGCTAGTATGTTTTGACTTACAAATCTTGAGGAGAATGTGTTTATGTAAATTTTGCCGCAAATTGTTACACTTATACACGTCCTCCATTTCAATTATACTAACAAATCTATTTTGAAAATTTAATGTTCACTACGAGGACAGAAGTGTAGTAAATAAATAAATAAATAAATAATGTAAACAAGTGATTCTAAGATTGTTGAAACAACTTAGATGTTGAGGTAAGCAAAGCATATAAAAATAAACATGAATTAAATTTTTTTCGAATAATTGTTTCATATTATATTACATTAAATGCTTTTGAATAAAAAACAATTTTATTTTTAATTCAGCAAATATTCTCTAGAATAGTCTCACATCAAGGGATTATCTTTGAAACGGATAAAGGGAAAGTTATGAAGGACGATGAATGAGTCTCTATTCTGCATATTTTAGAGCAAATGTCAAATGTCTATATCACCATCACTACAAAATGTCCTATAAAATATCGTTTTCATTTTTCCAAATTAAAGTGTACCGTACCTACTAATTATTTGGCCTTGTAGGTTTTTAAAATAAAACAAAAAACCATAGTAGGCATTAAAAACGTCAACCACATCATTAGTTCATTATTTATGTACAAATTGTCAAAGCTGATTCTAATTTCAAATTAGCACGGAATTTAAAAGTAAATTAAGAATAATGGCACATTTATCAGAAAATATAAACTGTTGGATATGGTGACCGCAAACGTACCCATGACGAAATAACTAATCTTTTTAACGATTTAAATCCTGAATACCCTCCTATAAGTGACGAGATTAGTAAATAAATTTAATGAAACTGGTAGTGTAGAAGATATTCCTAGGTCTGGTAGACCGAAAAGTGCAACTAATGAAGGTAAAACTTCAGATGTTCTATTAGATGTTCAAGAAAACCCTAAGACATCTACAAGTATACTGGCAAAAAATCACGGTATTTCTAGACAGTCTATATATACAAACGATTCTGCAAAAAATAGCTTTCATCCTTATAAAGTTCAAAATCTTCAACAATAATTGATAGGCGATTACTATTTTGTGAAATAGTTACAGAGAAAATAAGTATGCAAAACAATTTCTTAGATTTTTTGGTATTCAGTAATGAAACCACATTTTGCTTGAACGGTTCTGTTAACAGACATAATTGTCGGTACTGGTCAGATTGTAATCCGCACTGAATGGAGGAGGTTCATACACAGCGTCCACAAAAAGTAAATGTGTGAGCGGGTTTGGTGAAAAACCATTTGATCGGTCCTTTTTTTATTGAAGGTACGCTGACCGGTGCTAAATATCCAAAATGAAATTCCTGAAATAAATCGATTATTTCCTAATATAAACGTATACTTTTAACAAGATGGCGCACCTCCACATTAACAAAGAGATGTTAGGCAATATTTAAATATAACTTTCCCTCAGAGATGGATTGGTCGAAGAGGTGCAATTGAGTGGCCGGCAAGATCACCCGACTTGACACCACTCGATTTTTTTCTCTGGGGCTACCTGAAAGACCGCGTTTATGTAAACAGACCAACTAACTTGAACGATTTAAAGGATCGCATACGTTTCGAAATGCAGAGAGTTACTCCACAAATGATCACGATTCTATTCGTAGCTTCGAGGAGAGATTGTATCGTTGTCAACAAACAAATGGTCAGAATTTTGAGCACTTATTGTAATGAAGTATTTGCAACTTAAATAATTGTTTAATTCATAAATTTTTGTAACACGCAGTTTTGATTAAAATTATAATTTAAATATTTTTGTTAAATTTCTATCATAATATCCGAGTCAAGTTATACATTGGGATTATTTTTGGAAAGAGAAAAAAATAAGCTTTTTTTTGTTGGGTTGTCATTTTGAAAAATTCAAGATGGCGGCGGTACGCTAAACGCTGACGTCAAAAACATTTGACATTTGCTCTAAAATATGCAAAATAAAGTCTCATCCATCATCCTAGAATTTCATAACTTTCCTCTTATCCGTGCGAGACTTTTCAGCAACGCTTTATAATTCAGTACGTCCTGTTAAAAAAATATCCTGTTTCATCCACTCCGCCCAGTTTAAAGATTAATTGACGGATCTTCTATCCGTAGAGTTCTTTAATAGTATCAAGCGATCTAGCAAAAGCAAAAGCAAAATAGAAGAGAAATAAAACAACAATAACAAAACTAGTTCGATTCGCTTCGGCATACGAGCATGAGTATTATCTTTGATCTCGTGTTTGCATATGATTCTCGTAATTTGCGTCGATTTTCCAATGTTGCGGAACGAACTCTATGGAACAATCTTAAAGTTAAACGAATTCTAAAGTGAGCCATACATGAGTGTAATAATTATAGCTATTGTTGTTTTATTTATTAAATTTCGGTATAAATTGTAATATTTGGATAGTAAACCAACTTTGTATTTAGTCTAGCTACGTTAACATGTGTTAGCGTCCTTGTTTTGTGGAATAGTATCACATTTTCCAAACTTCTCCACAACTTCCAGACTATGGTTTTTACTTATTTTCTACTTTATAATAGACGCTGTAGTCTTGCACGTTAGTTTTCCTATGGAATTTGATAATTACACTACTAGTTATGCAACACATTATTAGATCTATTATATCTTGATTCACTTTCATATTTGGAAAACATTGTGTCTTGGTTCTTAATTCTTTTAAAATAAAATCTCCTATATAAAAATATGGAAACATGTGTACCACTACAATACCTAAAAGAAATAAAGGCTGTGGATCAGTTCCTGGCAGTAGGGACTTACAATCGAAATCCTGACATCCGGGATTTTTTTACGTTTTGTTTCCTTTGATTCGCTATAAAAAGTTAAATAGAACTAAAAATGACTGTTTTTAATTAAATACGCACAAATTATACTTATTTGTTTTAAAAACAGAGGAAAACGTAGCATTTTATCACTTTTTATTAATAAATACCACCAAAACCTTAATAAAACAGCAGATTTTGCTTTAAAACGTTTAAATGACACTAAAAATGACTGGTTTTCAATTAAATACAAATTATACAGGGTGTTTCTTAATTTATGCGACAAAATTCAGGAGATGATTGCTCGTATGAACTTAGGATGGGTTTTATCCATAACAAAATTTCCTCAGTCCACCACTTTCCGAGATATCACTATTAAAAGGTGGTGACTACAATTGAGTTTTTTTTCCAGAATTTCAGTACAGCTGAAAACTTGAAATTCTGTAATTTCCGTGCACTCGCAAAGGACTAACCATATCTTACTTTATTCCATATCAAAACTTTTTTTTCGAGATGAAGTTTTCTGAAATAAAATTTAACTTAAAATCCTTGTTTTATTTGAAATTTTTTTATTCCTTATAATTGTTCATAATTTATAATTTTTTTAATAAATTCAGAGGAAAACTGTAAAGATGTAAAACGTAATACGATTCATATTAATAAATGCTGGAATCACACGAAAATGACAGTTACATAGCCATATTAATTTTGTTTGGGTTTAAACTATATAAAATAAATTAAATAAATACCAAAATTATTATTTCACATTTAAATATTGAAGATTTTTCAGTCCGCCTCTGGTTAGTTGTCAAAAAAAATTACGTTTTTAATTTAATAGTATTTGTTGCATTGCAAAGTTTTTCTAAATAGCTTAAATATTTAATTTTATTATTGTTTATGAGACGTTTAAGAGTTTATCTCCATGAAGCGGAACGTTTATTTAATGAGAGATACCCAGATCGCCCTATCTCGAGAACTTATTTGAGGGAGCTTCTTCACAAGTTTGAAGCAACAGGTAGTGTTCAAGATGCCAAACATACAAGTTAAAAATGGTGCTCCACCTTTCGGATGACGACCCCGACAGAAGGCTCGAATTCTGTGAATGTATGACAAATAAAATTAGTCAAAACCCACATTACACAAAAACAATTTGTTTTAGTTACGAAAGTACTTTTTGCCTCGATGGAAATGTGAATACACAAAATGTAAGGTATTGGACACAATTCCTCACACTTTTCGTGAACAACATACCCAATTTCCAGAAAAAGTCAATGTTTGGGCAGGTATTTTGGGAAACCACATAGTAGGTCCTGTCTTCCTACATTCAAATTTAAGCGGTAAAGTGTATCTGGAGATGTTACAAAAAGCAATTGAGCCGTTAATTCTTGAAATTCTGGAAGATAATCCAGATGAATTCGGCCATCTGGAAAAAACATTTCAACAAGATGGTGCTCCTGCACATTATTATGGTGCAATAATACGTTACATATCGAGGTAGATGGATCGGCCGGCGAGGTCCTATAGAATGGCGACCTAGGTCACCATAACTGACACCATTAGATTTTTTTCTATAGGGGTACTTGAAATCCAAGGTTTATACTACGTCACCAGATAGCATTGGCGTTTTGAAAGAAAGAATTATTGAAGAATGCAATGCAATTTCAGCTGACACATTCGAACGAGTAGGTACGACAAGAGTTTACTAATAGGATGTATTACTGTCAGGAAGTAGACGGAGCACATTTCGAACACTTGCTATAAGAATCCATTGTTGATATTTGATTAATTAAATTTAAAAAAAATAATTCCAATAATTTTGGTATTTATTCAATTTATCCGTCAAAATTAGTTTAAACCCAAACAAAATTAATATGGCTATGTAGCCAATGTCAATGCCTTTCAAACGAGATATCACTTGCCATAAGGTCTCATTTAAAATTATTGGCCAGAGTGGCACTGTGACGTCATCTATTGCTATTACGTCACCTGTTACCATTCGTGTTACCATTCGTACTTTATTTTCACCCTCCAAATTTTATTAATATAAGTGTAGCCGTTCAAAAGATACGAGGGGGGGACTTTTGAATAGCACTGTATATCTATTAATAAACAAAGATAAAAACGCTATTTATAAATATTTTTGGTTTATGAAAATTTAAATTATTCAAGTTAACGAGTACGGGTTCTTTTTTATTTCATTAACAGGCTACAAACTTTTTTATCAATTCAATGACATTATATAATTATTTTTAGAATTATAACCTATTTTGTTTTTCTCTTATTAACTGTTGACCGCCATGTATAGATCAGTATTTTATGTAGTATATTTAAAACTTCTATTAGCTCTCATCCAGTATTCGGCTGTTTTCTTTTTGTGCACTTCTAGCTCCTTTACCAACTTTTCAAATGAATAAAACTGATTTCCAAGCCTCATTTTCACCAGTAAGTAATAAAAATCCCGGCTGCTGGAGCCTGATCCACCGTCAAAATCATAACAGTATTTATAGGTATATTTACAATCAGTGAATAATTTCCAACTGTAACTGTACATACATACATTTAAAGTGTGTATTCCTTCCAAATGTTTATTGGTCCGTATCTGTCTTATATCTCTTTCAATGTTTATTTTTTATACAAATGTATTGAAGATGTTCGAATTGGGTGGAATAGATATAGAATAATTGAATCCCTTTTAAGTTTCACACACAGAATTAATGGTTTTTCCTTATTTTATTAGTGTTAATTAATTGTAAATATTATGTTATTCAATATAATATGCTTTAAGATCAAAATTGTACTCAATACCAATTGCTTTAAACCTAAATTATAATGTTTGAAACAGAATGTTAAAAAATTTTGAAAGCGATATCTCTACTTTAAAAATCTACAAATATTTACCTTATCGTGTGGACAGCTATAGCAATGTGCAGAGTTTAACCTTCACTTTATGTAAATATCCATGGGAAATGGTATTCTGCTCTCAGAAATTATACGAATTACCGCGTAAATTTGATTGTTCGAGATCAAGTACGGCAGAGAAAATTGAGTTATCGTTGGGAGTAGCATCAAGAGGGATCGAAATGTAGAGAGTTAAAAACGGAGACAAAGGTAGTAACGGGTGAACAAACATAAATATAATTTAAAATCACGATTTACAACTATAACAATAGAAAAATGTCGTTATACGTTAGTTGTTTTTCATATTTTGGACAAAAAACACAAAACCAGATGTTCGTGAAAAGAGATGTTTGAGGTACATTTTGCAACAACTGATTTTAGACAAACTTTATGATAGTCTGTTCTTGGGAATATTAACAAACGTCCACCAGATTTTAGGGACCAGAGAACTGTTGGAAATAGATTGTTTCCACTCGTGAAATATTTCCATAATTATGAAATAAAATTAATAAATAATAAATTCCAAACCGAAAATCTAATATTACCCTATCGGTTTTAAAATTCTCATTTGAATCGCTAGTAAATGTAGGGAATTTATGTAAATAAACAAGAACTCGGATAATTCAATGAGCTATTTGGCAAAATATAAAGAAGAGTTATCAAATGATCAATAAATAGTGAAGAAGGGGTAGAAAATTTAATTAAGTGAATCTATACGATTCAGTGAAATGATTTTATGTCATAATATGCTAAAAGCAAAAATTTATTCAATCAATGTTTTAATATTTTATTCGGACGCCACTGGATGAAACAGAGACTAGTGGAGTGAGTAATGAGAGAGTTTGTAGGCTGCCAGGCAAATGACGACCGTCAAGATGATGAGGGTGTTTTACAAACAACTCTCATCTCTAAATGAGATCAGATTTTAAAACAAAATAATAACGAATCATTCCTACAGTTATTTGAAAACTGTTATTAAATTCGCAAAGAACATTAAGTATGGACAAAGTTCTTCCAGACAAGTCATTGGTTATTTCATTGAACCAAAATGGAAAAGCGATTTAAAATTTTTAATGAACCTTTGTGTCTTGTAACAACATAATTAGAGGAAAAATATTTTGTTAAGAAGTTTTTAAATAGTTTCAAAGAGAACTTTTCAACAAAAATTGAACGAGTTTCGAGAGAAAAGAATGTAGCTATGGATATGCAGAAATGTTCATTAGTTTTTCATGGACTTAAATTGGGTTTAATTTCCCTGAAAGAAGAATGAGTGTTTGAATTCCAAAATGTAAAAATCAGAAGTAGAACAAAAATAGCACGGTAAATATTCCTAATCCTAATCTATTATAACTCAAAAACTAATTCAAGGAAAAAACTGAGGGTTGAGAATTCCTAAATGTATGCAACTTCTAATACAAATCGTCATTTAATTAAAGATGAAGTTAGCAGCTTTCTGATTAGCTATTAGCCAGTCACAAAGAGGCTATTAGAATTTGGAGAACGGTTTTCACTGTCAAAAACAGTTTAGAGAATAACTTAACTATTTTATATTAAGAGCGAAATAAAATGAAAACATGGCGTTAAATTTAAATTGACAGTTTAAACCCTTCCTCTGCAAATCAGACAACTCTTAAATTATGAAATAAAATATAACCTATACTTCTGCCTTAATTTCCCGTTATGCTTTTGTTCACCACTAACATTACAGAAGCAACAAATGATTTTAAGTTTAACACATCATTGCAAATCATCACGGGTTCATCTTCCTTCCCGACTATTTCCTTTGATCAGGCTTAAATTACGAATTATGAACATTGGTATGTAAAAAGTTCAGGTTTAAGTTAATCCTTCGAACTAAAGTAAATGAAAAAATTTATACATAAAAATTGAGATATTAATAACGTACTAAGACATGAGATAAAATAGAATAATTGATACAGGAGAAATAGAGTTAAGGAATTTTCATATACTGGCTTTTCCAACGGATATAAGAGAAATTTAAACATTTAAATTTTATTCGCCTCACGTAACGTAAACCTTAATCGGTCAAACGGCATAGTCGGCATATCTACTGTCTTAAACACACACTCAAACGCGTACTGGAGATGATTTTTCAATAAATAATTTGTTTTCAAAGCAATTGCGACAAATACATGTTTAAATATCTTCTGTAAGTTCCAATGATAAATCATAAGAAAACCTGGATAGAAACTTATGATGCTATCCTGATAACGCAGGTAATTGATTATTGGAAATTTCTCTTTCTAACATTGGTAACCAAATTTGACTACATTCGGCTGAAATAAGATAGATCTCAAAGTATTGTTAGATTTAAAGCTGGTTCGAATATTAAATTGATTACCAATTTTCCCAATTCTTTCTGATAAACCCTTAACACTCTTGATGATGCATTTAAAACTTTTTCTACTAACGTGCGGAAAGTGAATCTTTTCCGCACTAAAAAGCGTGCGGAAAGAGTCACTTTTCCGCACTAGTGCGGAAAGTAAATTTATTGACATTTGAGGAATATACTGACATTTGAATATTCAAAATATGTATTTTGTATATCCAAGTTTACCAAATGACTGAAAAATTAAGAATTTTATTAGAATTCTGCTATAATTTTCAATAAAGAGGAACGCGTACGCTTCAATAATTTTTTAATGGCTGGTATAAGCCTCATCAAATGATTGTCAAATAATAATAAATATCTGACATTTCTCATCTGTCACTTTGAATCAACATAGCAACAAATAAAAAAATAATGGTCAGTCAATACTCTACGTTATCAAAACCAATTTTACCGTCGCAGCTTTTTCTAAGAGATAATTTATCCATAGAAGAAAAAATAGTGTACCTAACACGTGCGTAAAGTGACTTTTCCGCACGCGATTGCTGGCCGAACTCCGCTAAAGCGTCGTTCGGCCATCTGCAATGGCGTGCGGAAAAGTATCACTTTCCGCACTAGTTAGGTAAACTACTATTTCAATAGAGTTTTCTCTTTCTCTATATTTATTAAAAAATCATTGAGATATACTAAGTCATAAGGCCATATTGCAAAAATGTTTTCTACATATCTCCACCAGACAATTGGTTTTAATTTAATTTAATTTAATAGTGAATAATCACTGGATTCCTTTTTTAGTAGACTATCATATCGTTATAATGTCGTAAAATAAAATATTTTATTTCGCATTTTTCCTGAGGTGTGATCTACTATGAATGGACCTTAATAAAACTTGACAACAAAGTTTTGTAGTCTTAAACTTAACTTAAACTATTGATTGTCCAGTTGTCATATTTTTATCGTTGTGTCAGATAGGGACCAAAAATTATTTTATTACTAGTTAATCTTGACAACGGTAGCTGGAACGCTACCGAAACGACGAAATAAAAAATAAAAAATAAAAATCATTGTGGTTTGATTTCCAAAAAATAAGAGAAAAGAAAAAAAATGTTTGAATTATTATTAATATACAACACTATACAACACTAGCAAATTATAACGATTTATTTATATTTACTAGCTCGTTGTTTCCTATAAAGGCATCACTAAACGAAAGTGTATTTCGTGACTAATTTTATTTTCTATTACCTACGAAATTATAGATATAATATTGCAAATTTCCTCCAAAGATTATATGGTGCTGTATAATAAATAGATGACACTATAATAATTCACCACAGGATTTTGTAATACCTGTTTTTGTTCTAGTATCATACAATATTTAACGAGATTTTATGTTTGTTACATTGCAAGTGCATTATGTACGGCATGCAAAGCAAATTATTCATATACGGGGTGGTTCAAAAGTCACCTTACCAAAGTGGAAAAGATGGCGATAAACTGAGTATTTTTAAATTCATGCGGATAAATTCAGGAGATGATTGCTTTTATGAAATTATAATGTGAACTATGGGATGAAACACCTTCTCACATACTCCGCTTCTGTGAGAACTTACAAGGACTCGGGCGGAAGGAAGCACTTTGGCAAGGATATTAAAAAATGTAAAAATTTGAAATCAATCCAACTTTAGGGTTAAATAACTTTTAAAAAAATAAATATCAAAAAACCGTAAGAGACCTTTTTTGTAGAGCGTTGAATTTTTCATGAGGATCTGTTGAAAATCTATTTATTTGGATATAATGATTAATTTTAACCAGTAAAATGACATTTTTTCAAAAACATTTTTAGTTTTTGGCAGGTAACTTACGGTTTGTGAAAAATATCGAAAATTTTTTTGGAGATAAGTTATAGATTATCGAATTTTGTACAAAAAATGTCTCATAAAATTTTCTAGTAAAATTGATGGTGGCTTCGGAAAATAGAAAAATGTAAACATTTAAAATCAATGCGTTATCCAAAAATCGTAAGAAACCTCTTTTGTAGAGCGTTAAATTGGGTATTTTCATGTTTTTCAGAAAATAGAAAAAATTGTAGTTAATGTACCTATAAATCTTATAGTATCTTCAAAAAAATTATTTTCAACAAAAAAAGCCATTTGAAATTCAAACGCTAGAAATTCGCGCCAAAACGGGATTTCCCAAGGTTATGGCGGTCTGACGTCACACCGCATATGAACAGTGCAGCGTGTTTGTGCGTGTTGTAATTTTATTTACGTGGTTATGAACGAAAAAATCGGTAACAATAATTTAGTGACTAAAATTTTAAGTTTTTGAATAAAAACATAAGTGAATGGCTATGTACGGGTCTCAGAATAAGTGGTATAAGCACTTCTAAAAGTACAACAAACAAAACATTTGTTCGTGTGCCTCAAGAGTATGAGCGTAAAAAACGATGGTTTAAAGCAGCAAGACGTGATATGCCCAAATCCAA
>CAJUYG010000793.1:23991-59885 GCA_910591675.1 Galerucella calmariensis
AGAACGCTTCTCTAGGAATCCGTGCCGATTCGTATTTGACTACAGGTTCCAAGATTTAAGCGTTGTCTGCAGCAGGCAAACGAACTCCTGTTGTATTTTTGCCTCGTACGCTACGCTGACGCGACGATACATGATCATCCACATATTGACAACATTGTATAAATTTTAATATCTAATGTTCGGGTGAATTCCATCCCAATCTGGCCGAATAAGTTCTCTCTCTGCATACTAGAAGCTCCGCCTTGTCACGAGATACCAGTTTACCAGTACAAGTGTACAGTGGTCCTAAAAGTTTTGGTTGAATGAAAATAATATAATAATAATATGCGTGCCTAAAATGTCGGTCTGATTATCAGCGCAATATTTTCAATTATTGATTAATTAAAAAGCATGTGAACAAGATTCTCATTCGTGCGAGATAGTAGCGACCAAAAGAATGTAAAACATTGTTTGATAGCGGCGACGAGGTGGTGTGACGAAATCCGAGCCTCGCGCACTCCGGTGAGAGAGTCATGCTTTAAAACAAGAGGGAGCTGAAGTTCAAGATGAAGATTAAGTTTCGGCTACGGTTGAGGGCTTGTGTATCGTGGGGGAGAAAACTGAAATACTCGTAGATCAATTTATTACAAGTACAAGTAATGATTTAGAACTAACTGATTTTTTGCCCACTGATAACCCTTTAGCATCCCCAAAACCTTCCCTCAATTTCTTCTGGAAGGGTAGTGTTTGATATAAACGATACTTCAGAACCTGATCCTCAAAACCTCTTAACTATCCAAGTGTTTGGCCTGTATCCTTTTCAACTGCTTATGAAATCATCCAAAATGACACTTTGCAAGTAACATATTTTAGTTTTCCTAAAAACTAAGAATAAACACATTTTTTGGCTGAGTATTACAAAAGAGTAATAAGCAACGGAGAAGAGGTGCATAGACAATGGCTTGTATACAGTAAAACTAGTAACGAGGCGTTTTGTTTTTGCTGTAAGTTATTTGGTAACTGGATCTAAATTATCTTGCAAAGCTCCTGCGACATTTGTTGTGAAAGTAAACTGGAAAGCGTGAATGCACTTCGATATTGAATTGAAGAGGTTCATACTGCATTAGTGGAGCTAGTTGACCCCCCGCTCCTCTGGGGTGGTATTCCATAACCCCCAAATCCCCCGGTAATCATTGTTCAAGAAGGCCTCGCAAAAATGTTTTGTTCCAGGCCTCACATTGTTTAAGGACGGCTCTGCCTACATACTCTGAGTTGCATTTTATTATATTCTAAACGAATAAACTTTTGAGTGTTATTAAACTGCAAGATGTGTTGGCATGCAGATTGTGGGTGTTACAAACATGGCCCAGAGTGCTAACCCGTGTTGTTGCAGTTTCTGTTGAACGTAGAAAACAACTTTGTTGTCTCTTTGTTTTATTGGACACATTTGGATGACATGACGACGCCGTGGAATCGCAGATAACAAAATTGTATTTCAAGTCAAAGAAATATGAATGCGAGAAACAAAAACAAAGTTAATGAATGTTTGTGAATGGATTAGACATTATCAATGAAAAGTTTATTTGGTAAAAATTAAACAGTTTTGTTATGCCCGTAAAATGATTTAAAGTTTGAAAACATTTCACAGCCCAATATAAATATATCTTCGAAAGGGATTAAACAAAGGAAGATTTTTTTTCTTGGGACTCAAGTTTCTTGTTTGAATTTAGTAAATAACACCTTTCTGATCCAATTTTTTTTATAACGATTTTGGCCTAAATCTCGGAAACTTCACGAAAAAAGTCGTTATTGTAGGAAGTAAAACTAGTATCTTTTGTATCCTCTAATCTTTTGTAAAACATACCTTTTGCGATTTATAGCCCATTTAACGAAACGGTTTTCCTCACTCGGCCGATAACTCTTAAAATATTGGATTAATCAATAAAATCCATCTATTAATTTTAAAAAATCAATTTACTCTCCACAACTTTTTTTTAATGTCCATATACTTTTTGAGATAAAGGGCGTTTAATGTAGAAGCCAGTGAGCGACGCGACAACCCAAAGTTTTTCTGTAGGTAAACGTTTCTTTTATGTCTCTACACAAAACAAGGGACGAAAGGGTCTTCAACGATTCCTGCGGTACCTCCCAGTCTGCTGGAGTTAATATCCTGCAAATGCCGAACTGGCTGTGGAAGAGCATGTGGGAGCCGAAAAGATGGCTTGGACTGCACTCAAATATGTGAGAATTGCACTGCGGAAACATGCACAGCCAACAGTGAAACTTGTCTTCAACGAGGAGTCGATGGATGTTGACGATTTTGACCACGAGAATGAAGAATATATTGAGGCTTTAAAGTGTTCTTTTTGTATTCCTCCGAAGAGGGTAATGAAAATGAAGAGGAAACATAAAATATAATTAGATTTTCGCCGCCTCCAAAACGCTCGAAAATTGTACACAATTTTGTTGTTTTGTTTTTTCCAAAAATAAATTTTGAATATTCGAATATTGTTGAATTGGTACCATTATATTCTATGCATAACTTCAAATTTTCGACCTCACTCCCGGTACTCCAGCATTTAGAAGTATGGACATTAGAGAAAAAAGTTGTAAACATGAGTTGTAGAGAATAAATTAATCTTTAAAAATGTATAGATGCATTTTATTGATTAATCTAATATTTTCAGAAAAATAGAGATAGAAAAACCGGTTAATTGAATGGACCATAAATCGTAAACAGTGAAAAGTTTCACAAAAAACAAAATGTGCGATATTTTATTCTCTCTACAATAATGGTCCCAATGACTTTCGCTCTGAAGTGCATGGTTTCCGAGATATTGGAAGATGGCGCTTGAAGCTCCACCAAAATTTCTCTGCATTTTATGATCTTATAGACAGAAAGTGATCCTAAACCTTATATTAAAAATTGGATCGGAAATTTAGTGCGAGGTTAAATTATATTTTAACTGGCCTATTGTGAATTTAATAATGATCTTACAAGACGACTATACAATATACCGAGTGAGTATGGAAAGCCTCAATTATCTCGGAAACGGATTTTCATGAATTTTGCTAATACTAAACCTGGTGTAATAAACTCTGTTGTTGAAACCCTATACAGCATGACAAAACTTTCATACAACCAATTTATATAAATCAGAAAACTTTTTTGCCTGACATTGGAAACTGTACATAAAATGGGTGATACGCGTGAATAATGTCCATTATTTTATGCAAACGGAATAATATACTATTATAACGCCTGACAGAGTCTTTGAAAAGAAAATAACAAAGACCGTTCACTAAAAAGCAACAACTACTTCCCTGGTTATATGCCATGAAATACATTAAATGACACTTCAACGTTGAACAGGGTTGGTATATAGCGGGCTTTCCACTTATGCAACTACGCATGCAGCATGACAAAGACAAACGCATGCAACTGTGCTTACTTTTTGGGTCTTGCCTAAGTGTTGTTTCTATTTATGATATTTGTGTAATACTTTGATGCTGGTTGTGTTGCTCGTCATGTCGAATTAAATAGAAATTGTTGCAATTGCTGCTGGAGTAGCAATTATTGTTAATGATGTTAAAGTGGAAAAAAGATAACAAAAAAAGCCTTCATGCTGGATAAACCCTTTTCTGCAGAGGAGAAATGAAACTTTCAGTATTGTAAGTGAAATAAGACTGGCACAAAACTCGCTCTTTAAAAACCTTACTCGGATGTCACCGTCACAGCAATATGCACAAAAATAGATATTTTCGTGAAGCACTTCCAGAATCTACAAGGTTGGCAATATTCTTGAGATATATAGCGAGCGGTGATACATTTGAAAGTTTAATGTACACCTTTAAAGTCTGCAGAAAAAATTCAAACAAAAAAAAACGTTAAAGAGGCAGGAAGACGCACGTTTCTCCCGTTTCCAGATCGAACGACTTGCGTCTTCCTGCAACTGCCTCATGTGCAACTACTTTTGGCATGCCTCTCCCTTTGCGTCTACGCGCCTCTATCATGCAACCGACGCACGCGTCTTTATTGCATGCGTAGTTGCATGAGTGGAAGGCCCGCTTAACTTCAAGATAGAACCATATCACTTATAGACACATTCCGGCGTATTTGCGCCTCATCAGTATAAAGTAGATATGCATCCGTCCAGAAGCTCTTAGAGCATAATTCTGAACTGAAGAAATCTTTGATATCGCACAAATACGTCAATCTCAGTAAAGAAAACGTTGAATATGCTATAATAGTGACATCCCCGCACAATAAGTGAGCATAAATTTCCTATTTAATATAAGACTGAATAATTAAGGAAGGATGAAAATTAAAGACAAAATAATACGAATATCATTATGTAGGACGTATCTCTTCTATTATACAAAGTATAAGCCATTAAAACATCCACTTAAATTACCAGACGGTGTGGAATTAACTTCCAGCAATTCAGAGTCGTTTGCCTGCTTACAACTTCCCGCTGTTATCTTTTAAGAACATCTGGAAGAGGTTCTATTTTCATTTGTTTTAATACCATGAGTATTTTAACACTATAAGCTTATAATACTACTAATAGATAAAATATTGCTCTATAAACAAAGAAATCGAACTGGTCTGAAATATGATTAGAAAATGTGACGATGTCATTGGAATTAATTTCATAGAAATTTTCCATCAATGCCGTCTTCAACTTTTTTTCACTGTACGATTATATTTAAGACGTTTGAATACAAACAGGAAAATATTTTAAATCTAGCAATCTAGTAATCTTGTAATTATCTAGTAATTCGTCAGATGTTGCTTAAATGTTAGATTAAGGGCCGGTTTTACAAGAGAGATTTATACTAGGTATAGTTATACTGGGTATAAAGTTATACCAGAATTTATACCTAGTTTAAAACTGGTTAGTTTTACGATGCTTTTTTACACCGGTATAGCAATTCTTACTCCAAGAATTGCTATACCGGTGTAAAAAAGCATCGTAAAACCAACTAATTTTATTCTAGGTATAAATTTTGGTATAACTTTATACCCAGTATAACTATACCTAGTATAAATATCTCTTGTAAAACCGGCCCTAAATTTGATTTGATGAGGCCAGTTCGTTACCCGTGTGACATTACACTACCATGACCTGGCAATGACCACCAAGTGCGCTTAAGGAACACCTAGCTTAGACTTGACCTCTATGGAATCAGTGACCTTCAGTGCCCGTTGGATGTCTGTGAAGATAGCAACTGAACGATCTGTTTCTTCTTGCTACCATCTCTAGAACTAAAAATTTCACCAGAGACTCTTGGTCCTTTTGTCAATGATTTAAATAACAAAACTCATTCTTCAAACTTCATTGACCTCGACCCAGACAAACTTCAAAATATTATTGATTGTCTAGTTGTCATATTTTTTCGTTGTGTCAGATAGGGACCAAAAATTATTTTATTAATTTTATTACTAGTTAATCTTGACAACGGTAGCTGGAACGCTACCGAAACGTCGAAATAAAAAATAAAAAACATTATTGTGGTTTGATTCCCAAAAGAATAAGAGAAAAAATGAACAATTATTTAGTAAGAATATTAGGTCTAAAATACCTTCATGTCATTAGGCTCTTTCTTTCCTCGTTGCTTCAAAAGGAATCACTTGTAGTTTCTACCTTAAGCCTGTCGATTAATTTGAGCTAGTGCAAACCATACTCAGTATTCAAAATAAAACTTCTAGTGGCATTGATTTGTTATCGGATGTTATTTTTAAATAAGTATTCCAGATGTGGTGATTAACGTTTTTGTTCTCTAATTAATGAATCCTTTGGAAAAAGGTCTGTTCCCCAAGTCTAAAACAGCTAAAATTGTTCTCCTGTACACGGGTGGAAAAATATGGTACTAGTAACTATTCCCCTATTACCAATCTTATCGAAGATAATAATCGAAATACTGATTGAAAACCTTTTTTTTTCAAACATAAAATCTTGAAATTTCAACAATTCGGTTTCCTAACTAGTAAATGCACAAATGACACAGTATTCTGTGTCCTTAAATATATGCCTCACTTAGTAGTAATATTTTCATGGATTCGTTTTATTGTGATTTCGCGAAGGCATTCGATTGTGTTGATCATGAAATCTTCATAAATAAACTAGGATATTATAGCATCTGTGATATCCTTTATAAATGATTTGTATCTTACCTTGAGTGTAAAAAACAACTGGTACCTACGAGAAAATGGTATAGTTTCGAAAAATTTACCAGTTAGTAAAGGTGTACTCAAATTCTTTTTTTGGTTTTCATGTTATTTGGAGCTAGTGTAACCTGTAGTAGTTCAGATATACCAACTTTACATTCTACCGTAGACAAAAATACAGGCTGACACAAGGACACCTGAATAAGTTGGACAAGAGACATTTGAGGACAGTTACCGACCTGGTGACTAGACACTGTTCTACGAGGAAGCATCTGCACACGTTGGGCAAAGTTAGTGAACCTATGTGCAGAAAATGTGAACTCTACAATGAAATCTACTCACATACTCTGCTTCTGTGAGAACTTACAAGAACTCAGATGGAAGCACTTTGGAGTGGAAATAACACAACCATCACAACTACTGAAGATCCTTCCATATAAACTGGTGGCCTATATAGAAGACACGAAGCTTTTGGAATATAAGCAGGTAGATAAAATAGGTAATGGTACAAAGATTCAGTTCAAGTGCCTGGGCTGTTGAGCCCAACCCAAGCGTATGAATGAAGATCTTCAAATTCCATATGAACTGTGCCCTAAAATGTTCTGTATATGTAACACATTAGCGAAAAATTATCCTTGAAATCTGTGTCTAAACAGATTGATTCTTCTACTACCCTAACAAGTTTTTCCATTTATCGATTAAAGTTAATTGGTTTGACCATAATCCATTGATCGTGCTTGGCTTATCAACTGTTCTTTCATATTTTATCAGTTCTATATCTATTATTCATCACGTCCTTTTTCCATTTTTAATGTTATTATTATCAACCCGATCAGAATCGTATTAGACTACACTCTGCTTTTAAAAATACCAACGCAATTCAATATTTCCGACATCTTTATAACATTTCCTTCCGGAAACTCCGTATTTCCAACTTTTAAGTTGTATTGTATGCCAAAAATACACCGAAATATTTTTCGAACCTTACGGTTAGTCCGACATATAAACGGATCGTTTGCCAAAAGTCAATGGTGTGACTCAAACAACGTTTCAAGACATTAAGTAAGATGCACCGCATCTCCCAACCTTAAAGAAACCCGTTCATGTTAAAGTTTACGGTAATCGAGCGTCCTGGATGAATCGTTTATACTATAAATAAAGTTTTGGTTGAATGGAGTTTGGTTTAAAAATGGGATGTGTTTCCTTATAAAGAAAGCACACGAATATTATCAAATGTGTGTATGTAAATTTTAATAGTATCGATATGCATTTTCTCATACGTATAGGTATATACCACTTTTTTAAATCAGCAGCACTTCAAACTTGGATAATGGACCCTTGGAGGAGAACGTCTCCGGGAAATAAGTGTGCTCCATCTTACATTGATGTTAGTCCAGGAGCCACAATCCTCAAAGCTTCGTGATAATGCTTAATAAAATGTTTTAGGAAAATTGAAAGTCAACACATTTACGAAAAGATTTGCTTGGTCGGCGTGGTTTTAATTGGCCAAAAATATGTTAAATAAATTATATATTATTAAATCACCATTAGTCCTCCTCGTCTATGATTGTTAAACAAACGTTCACGCGAATATTAAATTCTCCTCCTCTTACCCACGAAAAAATGAAGAAGTTGTCATTGAGTAAGAAACTGCAAAAGCAATAGAAACTTCGTCGGGAGCTTTGGATTGAATTTGGTATATCATCAATTGATTGGTTCGACACCACCGGTCAGAGGCTTAGAGTCCTCGGCACCTCATCCTTTAGGCTTTTTTATGATCTCAGTTGTGCCGTTTATATGAAGATACCAGTAGCCTTTATAAGGCTATTCACTAGGTTCTTCTTAGAGAACTCCTCCCTTTGATGCTCTATTCCTAGAAGTCTATATCCCCATTATGCTCTTTCCTTCCTCGTTGCTTCAAAAGGAATCACTAACAGTTTCTTCCTTACTCTTTGGTCCAAGTGTTAACTTTTAATTTTTATTAAAAATTTTATTAAGTTTATTCACAGAGATTTCAGGATTGGTGACTCCTCGTCTATGATTTTCATATTTTTGAAAATGTTACCGTGAAATTGGCTTGAGACGCCACCGCTTGTCTATATATGAAACGAACGTTCACGCGAATTTTAAATTCTCCTACTCTTACCCAAGAAAAAATGAAGTGTCATTGAATAAGAAGCTGCAGAAGCAATAGAAACTTCGTCGGGAGCTTGGGTTTGAATTTGGTATATTCACAATTTCCAGATTTTCATTCAATTTAATTAAAGCTAGTTTTTATACTACTTACTAAATACCTACATATAAAGTTTTGAGAATAATAAAAATTTTCGACTAAAAATAACGTCATTTTGACTAACAAGAGCTCAATTTACGAGTTGCGAACAAAACAGTTTGGAACTTCAAATTGGATAACAATAGAAGAAAACGTTGCTCACTTGTTTCATTACTGAATATTCCTTCATTCTGGGAAAAGAGGGGTGAGTTTATTAACCATGCGGGTGATTCGATTTTCCCTTACATTTCTCTTGAATTTCTGTAATTGTTTTTATGATAGTGATAAAAGTTGCTACTGAAATTATGGGGAAATAAAGGAATTGTCAGTAGCGTTTCTCATAACGTTAGACAGTTATAAAATAAAAAACCCCAATGATAGTAATGGGTGTTTTGGTTATATTGGTTTTAGGCAGTTACTTCTAGTTTCCGGGATATGGTGTTTCCAAGAGAGTCGGGATTCGAATATAAATCCTAGAATTTTACAGCAGTCTACGATTTAAAGAGGAGAGCCGGGTTATTCAATAAGGGTATATGTGTATGTATGTATTTTGGGGTGACATTCACTGAGACCTAAAAGATATATTGTGAAGAGTCTCAGAAACTTGCAGCTCCTTTAGTCCTATTTCCCAAAAGAATTTCAGGATATCTGTAGGCTTCAACTTGGGTAAACGTTCCTCTCCTATCCAGTAATCTCTCAGGTGCTGTGCCCTAGGATTCTGATTCTGTGCAGTTAGAAAGTATGTGGATGGAGGTTTTTTCCTCCATGCCATGAAATCTACATTCTTCTTCCTCCACTATTTTGAGCTTTTTCAGGTACCCATTCAGACAATGTCCCGTTAGGATCCCTGTTAAAACTCTTGACTTATGCATTCATTTGATCTTAACAGGTTGTAGTCACCAAGAAGAATGTTTGATTATCCAATGGACAAATATTCTCTTTTTCTTCTTCTTCCAACATTACATTGGAGCTGATTCCGCAAAAGGGTTCCGGCCCCCAAATAGTAATTCACGTTACAAGACCGGTAAGTAGTGTTTTTCTGGTCGAGACAAGCAGATTCCAGCTTGGAAGCTTGGTGAGACCTGAAAAACACACATTTTCGGTTGCGTGACGAACAATATTTTTTTTTAAGACAGACACTTCGATATACATTCAATTCATTATTTTACTTTTTATAACAAAGTGATCAACAAAACTAAAACCATATAAAATAATAAGTTGGACATAAACGACAAAAATCAAAAATCAACGAACTGTCATTACTCGACAATATATCAAAACATTGTTACCATAGTAACGAAATCAAGGTAGATTGTATTATAGTAGAGCGATTGTATGTCCTAAAGTTTGAAATTATTATTATTGAGAAAGACGACCCTATATAAAAAAATGTTTTTGAGCCCACAACTCTAAATTGCTTATATTGCAAATATTGTCCTGTCAAAACAGCGAGCTTATTATATCTCACAAATCTAGTCTTTCTGTAGTTGAACATGTTTCAAAAACTGAATCTTTGATTCTTTCCTATAAGTGAAAATTTAAAACGGTAAGGTTTGGTGACCTTGCTAGCCACAATATGAGGATATATAGGGAAGCAGTTCCCTTATTCACTACAAAAAAACTGGATTTGTTCATTACAAAAGATGGTGAGCAGTTTCAGAAATTAGTTTGGTGCTCAGGATAGAGCTTTATGGGACATCGTTCTGTTGGACATGAGATGATAAGATAGTATCAAACTGTAGAATTTGAGAGTATGACTGAGTTATTGATAATCATCGGGTGATGAAAATTGACACGTTAATCCCTTTAATGAAATAAAAGGAGCAGTTTCAGTCTACGAAATACAAAGCAAAGTGGTTGGGACGGAACAGTCTTAAGGGAAACAAAGGAAGTCTTCCAAAATTTTAATGCAACATTATATTTTTTGGACTTGTCTTGATTCTTATATTGTTTCTTGTGAACATTTTTCCATTCTCTTGACTTCTAATTTCCACTTTGTAACACTTTACAATATCCGTGTCTGTAAAAATGATTATGTCAATCTTACCACCGGGGTTTTATGAGAAATAATTGCGTAGCAATTCACTTAGTCTCTCGTGCAAAAAATAATGAGACCAGAGAATTGAGAAAGTCGAAATAGAACGTTTGCTCTCCAGCATACTATTCTCTCTCGAATGATACCATTTTGTGTTGGTTCAGTTAATATTTGTAGAAACTCTCGCTTGCCGAGGATAATATTTAACTATTTTAGCGGTCATATAACATACACCAGCTCGATATTTACCAGGTTTACCAACTGTTAATAAAAGTGAAGACTCGCGCGAAATACAAACTGTACAACCATCATTAATACCTGGTCACCGCAATTACTAATTTTATCCCCTACCGATTTAAGATTGATGTAAGATATAAATCAGCCAGCTGTACTGACATTTGGAGTCGTGAACTAAATGAAATACAATACATTTAGAAATATTTTGAAACCTCCATTTTGTAAAGTTTGTGCTAGATAAATTAAATTTAAATTGAACAATTCAAACAAACATTTAATAATAGTGTACATATTCACGTCATCGGTAATTATTAATTTCAAAAGTAAATATTTAACACTAATCCATCAGTTTTGAAAATGCTTTTTGTAAACACTGACCTTTTTTGTGAATAAATGTAAGTTAATTGTTTTGTAGCAATACTGTGGTTGACATTTGGATGTTTAGTTAAATTTGAAAATATAGTTCATGTAATAGCCTTCTTGCATGTGCGTCGTCGCTATTTTGACATATAGCTATCCTTAAATTTTTAGGAAATTGGAATAGCTAAAAGAAATAGCTTCAGAAAATTCTGTGAAGATATAAACACAATACCTGCTGTGGCAAGACTTTACAAAGTTATGGCGAAAAGTAGGGTCAACACAGATATGGTTTGAGGAAGCAGATGGTGAATATACCGAAAATGAGGGGGAGAGAGTTCGACTCTTACTGGAAACTCATTTTCCTCGGAGTACCACAAATAGGGGAGATAATCCTCTCGAAGTTCACAATAGGTCTTCAAGAGAAAGTATTACAATGGCCAAACACATTTGTAGTAACGATAGGTTGAAATGGGCTATGAACACCTTTTCACCTTTCACCAGGAGCAGATGGAATTTTCCCAGCATTGCTCCAGAAAGGACAAGACGAAATTCTACCGCATCTGATTATAATTAGTCGAAGCAGCTTAGAGCTGGGTTATATACCTGAAGCATGGAGAAGGGCAATAGTAACCTTCATTGCAAAAACTGGAAAAAGGGACACAACAAACCCCAAATCCTTTAGACCAATTAGAACATCGTTTGTACTCAAAACGATAGAAAATGCTATTGATAACCATATTAGAACGGAAATCCTAGAGAGACTACCTCTCCACCCATGTCAGCATGCTTACCGGGCAGCCAGATCTACGGATACTGCACTGGTACGACTGACGGAGGATATCCGAGGTGCTCTAGACAACCAAGAAACTGTAGTATGTGCATTTTTGGACATAGAAGAAGCTTTTGACAATACTCCACATGAGGCAGTCAGAAGAGCATTGAACAGAAGAGGTGTAGACAGCACAACATCCAAATGGATGTCGGAACTGCTCACCACAAGAATAGCAGAGACGAAGACGAGCAAAGACACTGTCTCCATCTGCACTACATACATCCTTAAATTTGATAAATAAAATCATCAGGATCGTATTCAGCCAAATTCGAAAAGGCTATGAAATCAATAATTACCAGCTTCTTTTTTTAACTGAAAATACTTGAGAACTTTCAAAATGCTGATGTTTTTCCGTGTATCCAGGCATATTTTTGTATTATTTAAATAAATATAACAATAAGATTAGTATTCACTTTTCATAAATAATAATTGACCGTAAACAACAAAGTACAGACCTGAAGAATTGTCAGAGGCACATTAGAAAACGGCGCAAGACACATTGCCGCTACGAAAAGTACGTCTGCATCGTATTTTGAATTCTGTAATTTCTCCCGATTGATAGGTTGCGCTTGCGCGTAATCTAAACATCAACTAATCAAAATTTTCAAGTCAAAGATTAGGGTTATTATATGAACTCTATATACATTTTTATCCGAATTTTGAAACACTCTGTAGAATGCAGAAACTGCAACAGGTATCAAAATATAGCACTTAAGGAACTTTTTGTTTCTTTATTCATATCATTATCTCGGTTATTAAATATGATTCAGTGTTTTAAGAAAACGATATAAATAATAATATTGTGACGTTGGTTCAATCACTTAACCATTTTATAATAATATTCAAATTCCACCCCCAATGTCAAAAAAATACAATTATTTAAATATCCACGTATCGCCACTGGAAACCGTTAAATGAACTCGTAAGACTTGGAAGGTTATAAAAGGGGAATTATGAATTTTATTTATTCGCTTTTTTATAGGGTAAACGATGCTAGAATCTCTCAATTTCGAAGAGTGTCTAACGGCAATGTTGTCATAAAAACTTTTCTGGCTCTTAATAAACTACTGAAATAATGTTTATACTCGTAATAGTCATGCCACTAAATAAAGCGTTTTATTAAAGTAGTATACAAAAAGAGATTAGAGGATTGAAAAACTCGAATAAATCACTCAAAATCATCCATCCACGGTTTGACCCCTTACAGCTTGCTTGCTAATTAGACACTAGCTCCCAGGTGGCGAAAATTAACACATACCATGTGAGATAAATGAAATATTATACTAGTTACTATGCGAAATATAGAAAAATGGAAAATTTCGGTTGTTATAATAATTAAGAGCGCTTTCAGACGAGATACTTTGTGGCCAGACTAGTGTCTGAAAAGAATCACGCGGCTAAAAATACATTCAACACCATGTATACCTTATCTGTGTCTCGTGTGAATGCGTCTATTTATATTAATGTATTTTTAGCCGCACGATTATTTTCAGACACTAGTAGCCGGCCATAAAGTTTCTCGTCTGAAAGCGCTCTAAAAGAGAATTACAAAAAATTATTGTCTCTAGATTGTCATCTAGCAACAAAGGTGAAAATGTATTGAAGAGTAGCCATGTAAAATAGTATATTATTAAACGAGCAATTTATGATAGCCATAATTCACGATGGGTGACGTTTGCGTCACGAGCCGCAGGCGAGGGGCGCAAGTCACCCAAGTGAATTATGGCCATAAATTGCGAGTAGAATACTATACTTTGTCCACGACACTTAATTTATTTATTAATAAAGTCAGTAGCGATTTGGCATATTACTAACCTCAAAATGTTGTGGTGTGGCATCTACTTCAAATAATTTGACATATATAGAGATGGGCGATACTGTAGAAAGTATCAATACAACGTACCGTTATAAATATATTGTTTTAAAATACTTAATATTAGAAAATATCGTTATGAAAAGTATCAATACTAAAAATTACAATATTTTATAGATACGATATATGTCAGAAACAAATTTCCTGAACAAAATACACAGATTTAATAGTTTATTTCATATTGTACCCCCATCTCTAGTCGTGAATTATGAACCATAATACACTACAGTGTATTATGAACCATAATTCACGACAGTTGATATATGGGTACCATATACCTTTAGTTAGGAGGTAAAATATTGACTTATTATTAGGTGGTCGTGGACAAAATGTTATTATTCACATACGTGAATATTAGCAATTATGTGCGAGTAGAACACTATATTTTGTCCACCACTATTAATTACCTGTTTAAAAATCTATTCCAATAATGTTTCACTAATACATATTCATTCAGTTAGAAATATTATCAATTTTCTAGTGTAGTAAATAAATACGCAATTATTTTACTAAAACCATAAAGGCGGGAGCCCAAAAAAAAATTATTGTATGGAGACTTGACAGAATTTCAACCCGCATTTGTGATTAAATCGAGTGTTACCGTCATTACTTCTACTCACGTATTTAGGGGTGCACACCCCTCGAAACAAAGTGACCAACACAGCTGGTCCAACGGTCTGGCCAACAACTGATAAGAATAATAATAAGAATAGAAGCGATATATTCCCACTTCTTGTGAGATTTTAGTGCTATAAATCGGATGATAAGGGGTTACTTACAAGGGTTTGAATCTTGAGGATTGCCTCAAAAGGGATAGGAGATAGAGGCAAAATATAAGTTTAAAGACCTTGTCTGGGGTGAGCCAGTCAATACCTAATAACTGAATAGATGGAAGATTAGTTTCATGTTTTAATCAATTTTGGTAATAATTCGCTAATTTCACACTAACTGGTATAGTAAGAGCGCTTTCATACCAGACATTTAGTGGCCGGCTACTAGTGTCTGAAAAGAATCGCGCGGCAAGAATACATTAATATAAATAGACGCATTCACACGAGACACAGATAAATGTCGTCTGAAAGCGCTCTAATACTATCGTTAGATATCGAAGAATAATAAATTCAATACAATTATAACGCGTTACAAAGTTTTTGAAAAATATTTTCCAAAAGAAAATGACAGTTCACTTAAGAAGAGACAACCTCTTCTCGGGACAGAACCAACAAAAAGGTATTGATGGAACAATGTTTGCCTTAGATTGTACCTTTAAACAAGCCCTTTTCGTTCCGAATACGTTCTCAGTGGGAATCTCACACTTTTAAGTGAATTTTTCTAACTGTACTGTCTACTTTTGAAATATTTCACAAGTAAATTTTCACAAATTTCGATTGATTTAGATCGAGATTTAGATCAATCCAAGTTTTGAACTAATTTCCTGTGTGAAAGAAAATTCGAATTCGAAAAAATTTCACCAATTTAATTCGAATACCTAGCTATCGAAAAGCTTATTTCACTTGCGAAATTTTAATTTATTTGGGGTTACAATAATCGAATTTTGTGTTGTTTGTGTTTTGACAGATACTTTGTATAGTTTTAACATCCCTCCTTTTAATTTGATACCTTTTTAAACCTTTTTAGTTAATCTATTGAAATGGCATCAAATAATTAAATTACTTGAATAATAAAAATATGAAAATTGGGAAAGAAAATAGTTCGAAAAATGTCAGTTAATGATTATGAAACTTGAATCAACTCTATTTCTAGTCATAAAAGGATTATAGAAACACAGTAAAACAGTAAGGCAAGAAATAAATATTTATAATAAATTAATTAGAATACAAGTTTAGAAATAAAAATAGAAAGACTTACCTTGAATTAATAAAGTATCATATTTTTTTTCAATCATATCCAGTATACAATATTTAATAATCAATAGAAATTATATTTTGGCAGAATTCTAACCTTAATTATAATTGAATGTCACTGTCAAAATGAGGTATGTTTTGGGAAGACAGAGCAGTCACACAGAATCAAAGAATAATAATATCAGAAATGGTTGTTAGCGAGATAATAAATACTGCATTATGATTGGAGCTATATAATCAAAATTTAAAACGTTTATAAAAAGAAATTTAGAATTAGTTTATATAAAATATGTAGGAATAATAATATAATAATAATAGGAAAGATTTATTGGATATTGGTTATGAGTTTACATGAATTAAAATAAAATTATTGATAGTAGAAAATTGTATATTAGATATTTAAGAGGTGCACATAATTTCAAGGATTTTTATAAAAAAGGACAATTTAAAGGGTAAATTTAGTGAAGTTCTTAGTGATATAAAGGGTAGAAAGAATTACAATAGTGCAAGGATAAATATAGACAATAATAGAAAATAAACAAGAAATTATGAAATTTTGCAATTAAGAAGAAAAAATCAAGTGCTTTGGAAATGTAAGATAGCAACGGGAGTTGTTGATTTGAAAACAAGAGATTAGAGTGGGATTTTAGAAAAAAAAAGGAAGTTAAAAATTTTACTAAAGTAATTTTTTTCATAAATAATTTTAATAAAATTTAAAAATTAAGAATTGATTCAAGTAATAAATCTGCGAGTAAATTGAATGAATAATTAATAGCTCCAGAACCCAAAGAGAGAAAGAGTTTCCTTGTCCCGATTTTCTTATCTGAGCTAGCTGGAATAAGGGCGAATATAAACAGTATAAATTGTAATGAAAATCCAAAATTAATATAAAAATTAAGTAAAATACAATAAAACATTACACTATATACTAGTAATAAGCAGTTATTAGTTAGACGAGATTGACGCGAGAACGTTTTTATATTTTCAAATCTACATGGCAAATTTAGAGAAGCTGAATCAAATGGTGCTAAATAATGGTGTGAAGCTTGTGTGGAGGATAATTTTTCAAAGCCAAAAACGGTGCTTCATCCTCTTAGGCAAGATCCCTTAAATCTAAGTGATCGTTAGTTCCTAAAAATTAACAGACTTTCTATTTGGCTGCTCATACAAGAACATCAGTTATGAACAAATCTACTAAGGTAGGAAAGAAGTTGTACCTTCGTCAAGAATATGAGACATTTTTTTATACATATTAAAATATAATAATTTTAAGTAATAACAGCTTTGCGCTTCTATGGAAGTGGTAGTCACCAAACTAATATCGGACTGTATTTATACATTTGTGTTGGGTTTTGTAATAATAAAATAATAACGTATAACTATGTGTATTTCAATTTACTAAGCCTGTATAAATGTTACCTATCTCTTAAAAAATTACCAATATTAAGATATATATTTTCATCTATTGATGTTATATTTTTTAGCATCTATCATCTTAGGAAATTGATAAATATTAACCTCAATTATTCTTCTTTTTTCTTAATAATTTACATTTGAACTAATATGAGGGTTGTTGTCTGATTGTATCGTTCGAATTAAATTCATAAATGAATTTATAATAATTTTGTTTCACTATAATTCACAACTAATTATACTTACTCAAAAATGTCAGTTTCACATAAAAACGATCCAATTTATGGCTATATTTGTAAACCCTTACTCAATTCATCCTTTGCTTAATTTATCTTAAGCTTTCCGAAAGTTTTGATATGGAGTAATTGAGAAACTCGAAGCTAAAAAGATAGTGAGGTTACGATGAGAGACGTTCCTATGCCTGCTCTAAAAGTTAGTCACGAATTCGCGATTAAAGTGCATGACGAAAATGAAAAACGACAATTGATGACAAAAGCTCATTTGGATTAAGATTTATCTACTTTAGTGCACATTTTTGAATTCTCAGTTTTAATATAGATGTGATTATTTTAAAAACTTATAATATTGATTTGTTGGCACCCAGTATATTGCATACTGAGCACAGTTTTTTATTTTAATATTTTTTTATTGAAATATAACGATTTATATCTGAATAGTATAGTATAGTATATAGTATAATAGTATAGTAAGTAGTTGTTTGTTCAGATTCAGATTAAATTAGAAGAAGAACAGAACAGGCAGGCTGCAGACCAGACAGACAAACTAATGTTAATATATTTATAATGAGAAACCGAATAGAAAGAAAACTAAAAGAAAAAGAAGATATGCTTCTAATATTCACCGCCATAAGTCCGCTTTTATTTATATTAATTATGAATCAAATAACGAAACGAATAAAAAACAAAACTGAGCATTGGCTACAAAAATCTAAAACCAGTAAAAATTAATTCACTACTATATGCAGATGATAGCATACCACAAATAAGATGCAGAAGCTGATGATTATATGGACCGAAGTAATAGAAAACTTGGATGTGGAAGTGAATGTTAATAAAACTATAATGATGATCATAAATTGTAAACAACAGGATCAAACTACTAATGAAATAAAATGCAAAGACACTGGAAAAAGTAACGACGTATGAATATATGAAAACTATATTGACAGAACATGAGATGATAGAGGCAGAAATAACAAATAGGGAGAATAAATCAACGGGACTGTACTCCACAATACAATAACGATATCAATAATAACATACGCAGTTGAAAATTGGACACTGAGAAAGAAGGATGAACACAATATTGAGATGAAGCGCCTGAGAAAAATAGCAGGAAAGACAAAGTGGGATAAATGTAGGAATGAAAAGATAAGACAAATAATAAAACAAGAATCGATATTAAGAAGACTAAAGTTGAAAAAATTAAATTGGTATGGAAATATTTTCAGAATTACGAATAGGGTGATGGAAGCGGGCAGCAGTACTGTCCACAAAACAAGGGGTAGGCCAAGAGAAAGTGGATAGATCAAATAAAGGAGATAGGAGGAAAGAAAGAACAGCTCTAGGTAAAATGAAAAGATTAACAAGAGACAGGAATTAGTGGAAGCATTGGGTGAAAGAGGAATCCTTGTCCGACATTTAAAAAGGTAAAAGGAGAAGAGAACACAAAACATATCTAAAAAGGAATAAATAAGTTGAATAAACACAGTAGAAACCATAAAAGCATCAGATGTTGCTTGTATCTGTCTTTTAAGTGTCATAACTACATAGATGGCACCTGTTAACAAATATTAAAGGTCAAAATAAGCTTGTCATGTTTAGTTAACTTAACTCGAAGGTTACAGTCCTCAGAAGAAGCAATCAACGCATCCAAAAACTCTATTTTCAATGTACCAGCAAGCGAGAGGAATAACTGCTTCCACAATTGCTTATTATTTTAATATTTATTTTGGTTTGCAGAGACTTTTGCCAGCCGCTTAAGAAAATAGTCACCATGTTTTTGGTATATTGACAATGAGTCTCCATGTTTAGTTTACATTTACAGAGCCAAATTCACTGGTAAACAGTTTTATAGGTAAGTAAATAAAACGCGATTAGTTTCAAGCAATCGACGAAATCCTGGTAAAGTAGACGGAGTGTGATCCTGATTTTTTTTGCGAATTAAACACGAGTATTAAATTGTAGATAATCGTGACGAAGATACATTAACGATGGTCTTCAAACTAATACAAAACTAATGGATATTCTGAAACTTCCAAAATACTCATATTACTGATTTATATGTTTACTACCCTTTCTAACGTTTTGGTTGTAATGGAGAAATTTTGGAATAAAATTTACATAAAACAAGAATATTTGGTATAGTTTTATTACTTTAATATGTAAATCACAAACAATTTACTTTTGTAATGTGTCTATATAATGAATCCTTTAAATATTAATCGCCTGATCGTCGGAATTTAATGTTTAAAATTTATTTTCTCAAAGCTTAGGAGAAAACCATTTCCATATAAAAATTCGAAGTCTGTGCCTATACAGAACAAATAGGTATAACAGAACGTTTCAAACAATGTAAATGAAAACTAGCAATAAAATTTTAAAAACGCTGTAAAATTATCAGGAAAGTCTATGAACTAAACAAACTAAATGAATCACAGTAAGAAAGATTGACGAATGAGGAAATAGAAGAAATACTAAAAGTTGATTATATATATATATATATAATCAGCTCTGCAGGCCTAGAAGGCCCATGGCTTTGTTGACTTCCTTTCTCCATTCTTTCCTGTTCTCTGCTTTTCTTTTCCAGTTGGTTATTTTTAGTGTTCTAAGGTCTTTTAACACCTCTTCCATCCATCTTGCTTTGGGTCGTCCTCTTTTCCTCTTTCCTCCTATCCCGCTTTCTACTATTTTTTGGGGTACCCTTTCATTTTTCATTCTTTGTATGTGGCCAATCCATCTCAATCTATTTCCCTTTGCAGTACCTATAATGTCTGGTTGACCAAATAGTTCTCTCAGTTCTTTATTGTTTCTTCTCTGCCATATGTCGTCTATTTTCTTCCCTCTAAAAATTTTGCGTAGACATTTCCTTTCCCAAATCGCTAGCATATTTTGTTCATTTTTACTCAGTGTCCATGTTTCGCTTCCGAATAGCACTATAGGTCTTAGTACCGTTTTATATATTTTTATTTTTGCACTTCTAGCAAGCACTTTACTGTTTAGTATATTTTTCAGGTTATATAAACATTTGTTTCCTTTGTTTATTCTGTTCTGGATCTCTTTTCTTTGATCAGGCTTTTTGGCAAATTCTGTTCCTAAATAGGTAAATGTATCCACTTCTTTAAAACTATATGTTTTGTTTTTCAACGTTGTTATTTCCAATTTCCCATTATTCCTTTCCTCAGTATTTGTCCATTTCATGTATTTAGTTTTCTCCTCATTTATTTCCAATCCCATTTCTAGTGCTATTTGCTCGAGTCGTACAATAACTTCTTGTAGTTCATGCTTGCTTCTTGTAATTATCGCAATGTCGTCGGCAAACGCTAGGCATTGATGTCTTTTGTGATATATTATCCCTGACCTATTTACTCCCGCTTTTCGAACTATGTAGTTGAGAATATAGGAAAAATAATAAAAGCATTCAGAATAAGATGGCTTGGATATATCAACAGGATGATGTAAGTATGTTTGAATTTTGTGGTGACATTCACTGAGTGAATCTACTTCGTTTCTAAGGAGAATCTCAGAGACTGGTAGCTCCTATAGTCCTATTTCTCGGAGGAATTTTATGATAACTGCATGCTTCAAATATTCCTTTTCTGTCCGGTGCTGTGCCGTAGAATTCTGAATGGCTGTGCAATTTGAAAGTATAAGGGTGAAGGTTTTTTTTCCATGCCACAAATGCCAAAGCCAAAAGCTTATGGTTCGCACAAGCTGATTCTCAGTTTACGCTGTCTAATATCACAAATGAGGTAACCAAATTTCATTACATCGTTTCTCAATATCATAACAAATCCTCCCGCTCAGTTTCCATATACATTTTTGCGCACAAAATTAATTGAGCGTCTTAGTCTAAGGAACAACGAGTTCGTCAATTGATTGGCGAGGCAGAGCTTGGCGATCGGAAACCGTCGCAGTTTCTTCGTCATCTTCGATCTCTCGCTGGTGCTACTATCGTTCAAGATAACTTTTTATGTCAACTTTGGTTACAACGACTTCCATCCAATGTTCGTGCTATTCTCACAACGCAGTCGAATTATTTTATTTTAGACTGAACTCCGAACACGTGTTCGTCTAACGGAGTTCAGTCTAAAATAATTTTAACAAAATTTTTAATAATGTTTAATATCTAGATTCAACAAACCCTAAATAGGGGATCATTTTAATTTTAATGTTATTTTAATTTATGACGTCAATGTGTTGTCAAAGTTTCTTGTATAAATTACCTGACGAGTAAGCACTGAAGATGGCTTAATAGCCGAAAGCGCTCTGCGATTTTAATAAATTAATATTTACACAGAATACAAATATGTTTTCTTGAATTAAAGATTTCCCTCTACCAAAAACAGCAAAAGGTCTTCGCCGTTTCTTGGGAATGCTGAATAACTATCGCAAATTCTTACCTCACGCCTCTGAATATGAAGTTCCTTTACATAACGCAATAAGCAATTCACTTCTGGAAGGTTCTCAGCCGATAGACTGGACACCTGAATTAGAAGAAGCTTTCTCAAAATGCAAAAACTGCATTTCTTCAGCTTCACGTCTGGTTTTCCCTCGAATCGGTGTGCCACTTGGTTTATTCACAGATGCTTCAAATCACTCTGTTGGAGCCTGTTTGCAGCAGCTCGTTGATTATGTTTGGCAACCACTTGCATTATTTTCAAAGAAAATATCTTCGAAAGAAAATTCTTGGCCTACTCACTATCGTGAACTTCTTGCTATATAGGCTGCAATTCAGCAGTTTCGTCATTTTTTAGGACATCCATTCACGATCTACACAGATCACAAACCGTTGGTTTACGCTTTTCAACAGAAACGTGAAAAACTTCCACCAGTTCAACACAATCAACTCTTTCATCCCGGAATTTTCAACGAACATTCAATACATTAAAGGTGCCGATAATATTGTGGCCGACACCCTTTTCCGGATTGAAGCTGTTTCTGCACCACTTGATTACGAGTTACTGTTCAAATCTCAAGAAGAAGACGAAGAACTCAAAAAGATTATTCAAGAAAATTCTTCTCTCCACATCGAACGTGTGCCGATTTCTGGATCCTCTCTTACTGTGTTTTGTGATACATTAACAGGAAAACCTCGACCTTTTTCATTCCGACATCTCGTTTTCAATCAACTTCATAGTTTGAGTCATCCCGGGGCCAATGCTTCACTCAAGTTACGCGATTTGTTTGGCCTTCGATGAGCAAAGATTGTCGAAATTGGGCTCGTGCTTGCAATGAATGCCAACGATCGAAGATTTCTCGTAACGTTCATGCTCCTATTGGAAATTTCAAAACTCCCACACAAAGGTTTTCTCATATCCACATCGATTTGATTGGGCCACTTCCACCTGCACAATCTTTTCGTTATTGTTCGACCATCATTGATCGTTTTACTCGATGGCCCGAAGTTTATCCTTTACAGAATATAAGTGCAGATACGCTCTTTTGGATTGCTGGATATCTCTTTTTGGTTTTCCTCAAACTATAACCTCAGATCATGGAGCACAATTCACTTCTCATGTTTTCAAAAATTTCGTAAAGTTTTTTGAAATTCGACATAACCTCACTACAAGCTGGCATCCTGCTGCGAAGGGCTTAGTCGAACGTTTACATGGTCACTTGAAAGCTGCAATAATGGCTCATTCTGACATCGACTGGGTTCATGCTTTGCCCCTCGTATTACTTGGAATTCGTTCAGCTTTTGAAGAATATATCAAGGCTACTTCCTCTGAGATGGTTTATGGAGAAACTCTACGTTTACCTTTTGAACTTTTCTCTTCAAACCCTGAAAACAAGAATTTCGACGATACGAGCAGCTTGCATTTATTTTACAAGATGAAGCTTTAACACCTTTTTCTGTTCCTGTTCCAAAACATGTTCCTGTTTCCACTCCACCTGTTGAACCTGTACCTGAAGAGCCCATTTTTGCTCCCGAATATACAAACGCGATCTGGCAGAAGACTTAGATTTAGAAAAACTTGGAATTTGTGAACAAATTCTCTGCCAAGGGGGGTAGAGTGGCAATTTAGAGTTTACAATCAATATGAAATTAAAAGTGAGTGACAGTAGTGAGGAGAATTGATATTTTTTGACGTTTATAAATTTAATAGATTTTGAGTAGCTGTCAACGAGCCAGTTATACGTTGTAACATATTTGTGTTAATAAAAATAATATACATAATATATAACGCTTATATAAATGGTAATATTCACCACCACCATCTATTACCTATAAACTTCAAGGACATTCATGTCATGACGGCTGTGGACGTAATAGCCAAATAGCCAAACTATGGACGCTGTTTCTATGGGTTGGCAGGCGCAATAATTTATTCCGCTCCGGTCTAAATTTGAACCACGTGACCGCGTCGAGCGACACCAAGAAAATTCACCTTAATATTGGCGGTTACTATTCCGGAAGTAACGCATATGTTCAAGCAGCTATTTTGAATAATGCAAAATCACAATTTCCATTGTATTGTTGTCTTTTTTTTATATAATTTAGGGAAAATAATTATATGTATTTATTCTACTTTATCATTGTAAACATCTTTTGTTTGATAGGTACAAGGTAGAAAACATCTTCAATAAATTTACGACCGACTATTATAATTTACTCAAATTTTGGCCCGTGTTCATTCAACAACCCTATTAAGCCTTCAAAAGAATTGGGTGGCCGAACCCTCTTCACCTACATACTAAGAACTCCCACATCAGATTTAGTTAAGATGTTACATATCAGTGTCGCTCTATAAGCCATTTCAAGGATCTTGTGTTTGATTATTATTGAAATTTATTATGTTATAGCTGACTATTCTTAGTATAATATTCAAAATTTAAAATTGTACAGGTACCCCATAATTGTATTATTTGAAAAAATGGATATTTCCAATAAATTTCAATCACTGAAGAAGATAACATGGTGCATCTGATTTATTAAGTATTTCTAAAGGTGTTCCACAAGGATCTATCCTTGAACCAATTCTTCAAACAAAAAACGATTTTAGTCAAATCAATAACCGGTAAATACCAAATACATTTACTCGTATATAGTACATTCAATAGCCTTTTTGGTGTGCGTCATCGTTTATGACGTATATATGAGTTTTGGATATATTTTATTTGCTATTTTGACATATAGCTAACCTTAAATTTCATAAATAAAATCATCAGGATCGTATTCCGCCAAATTTGAAAAGGCTATGAAATTAATAATTACCAGCTTCTTTTTCTAACTGCAAATACTTGAGAACTTTCAAAATGCTGATGTTTTTCCGTGTATCTAGGCATATTTTTGTATTATTTAAATGTATATGCCAATAAGATTAATATTCACTTTTCATAAATAATAATTGACCGTAAACAACAAAGTACAAACCTGACGAAAGCTGTAAGTAAGACATTAGAAAAAGACGTAAGACACATTGCCGCTACGAAAGGTACGTTTGCATCCTATTTTGAATGATGTAAATTTCCCCGATTGATAAGTCGCGCTTGCGCGTACTATAGACATCAACTAATCAAATTTTTTGAAGTCAAAGATTAGGGTTAACGTTTGTAATACATTTGAACGGTTCATGATTGTGATATTTTGATTAGGATTAATCACATACCTGTCCCTTTTTCTATTTCTTCCAACGTAATGTGTAAGAAGGACATTAACAATCGATGACGCATATGAACTCTAGTTATTAATGGTTATAGGGCGACTTTGACATTTTTAATCGCAGCTCTCAAGCTGTGCTAATACCTCTGTTTTGGCTGTCAGTTGTCAATTCGTGTCGGTAAATGTATATCTTGATTATCGCCTGGTTATTTACGTAAATGTTAGGATGTTATTAGTAGTTATTCAAAGCTATTTATGCGGGCTCCGATGTTGACATTTCTTGATTAATAAAGGGCTCAAACCTAGGTCGAAAAAATATTGTTTCTTGTATCAACAGCATGCTTAAATTAATGAATGAACAATTTTAGTTTTTCAGAATAACTAAACTGATTGCTGATGGCATCACATAAACAAAAAATCCATTATATTGATTAACGCCTTGTGTATAATGGATTTAGTTCTCATTCTCAATATTTTACTCACTATCTTTTGCCACTTCGTTTTTTTCCTCTACCTAACATCTTTCCCTCTTTGCCCGTTTTCTCTATTCCACTCATTTCTTTTTCCAATTTCTTCACATATCCTTCTTCCTTAGTAGGTACTCTTTTCCAGGTTTTACCTTTCTTCCTCTCTTTTTCCTCTCTCTTCTTTTTTTATAATACTTTTTCCACTTACATATTTCCTATCTTTTCATCTGTCTTCTTTGTCCAACATCCCTATTCCACCCTCTAAATACACGTAATGAAATAGAATATTATCTAACAAAACAAATAGCCTTTGAGATGAATAACACTAACTAGTTGAAAAGAACAATATATTTTTAAACATTTTATGAAAATTACAACGTTCTTCTTAAAGATAACATCACTACTTCTATTTTATTCGCATTTTAATCCAAATAAAAACATCCGTGAACCTTTTTACATTTCCCAACGTCAATATATACCCACATTATATATAAGTAATTTTTGTTTACATAATAATATCTAAGTGTTTGTAAACATACCGTAGCCTAAATTCCATGTTTTTGAAGTTTTTTTCTCGTGCGACACTGGATGGTACCTGCCCTTCGGGTACAAGGGCTTGTTTAGTTGTATTTTGGTTGATTCTCTAATTTAAAACGTTATAATTAATCGGACAGGGGACGGTATCTAAAAAATTTATGACTTTCGGTGAATATAAGCTCTTTATTATGATGCTGGTAGGGGAGTTAAAACAGATAAAACTTCATGGATCAAGTTGTTATAGTTGAGAGTCATTTTGAAATGTTTAAAATGGATGTATACAGGGTGATCAGGAGAAAAATAAATATGGTTGACAAACGTGACAAACTGTTCACAGATGTAAAAGCAACCTTTGACGCGATGAACAGAGAAATATTGTGGAAAACTTTGGAAAAGTATAATATAGCTGAGTAATCCATCAAAGTAAGTGGCGAAAAGTCTGAACTGCTCAACATGGAAAAAGGATTTAAACATGGAAATACCTAAGTCCATTACTCTTTGCAGGTAAGTATAATGGACTGGCTAATAAAAAGTACACGAAATGAGACTGTGAAAAAAAGTATAAGGATATCGAAGTTTAATACCAATCAAAAAAGACTCTTTTATATGCAGATGATATAGTCTTAATAGCAGACACGAACAGTAAAATGCAAAAGACAAAAGGAAATACTAAGATTAAAAATGAAAATCGATACGGAGAAAACAAAATATATGATTACTAAACAAAAAGAAGAAGATTAAGAGGAGACAACTAAAAGTCTCGATGGAAAACAAATCGAACATGTTACATTTTTTGAATACCTAGGAAACATCCTAACAGATGCGACGGAGAAATAAATGCAGATATAAATAATAAATTAAGAAAGGCCCCAAGGATATACTATAGTATTAATAAAACCGTGATGGGTAAAAAGGAAATCGACGACAAATAAAATTAAAAGTTTATAACTGCATAATCCTACCAATAACTACAAAAGCACGAATCTTCGATAAATGCTGTGGAAATAATATATTTGCGAAAGGTCGCAAGAGTTACCAAATATGACCGACGTAGCAATGTAGAAATCAGAGACCATCTGAAACGGGAACCAATGTTAACAAATATTGAAAACAAGCAATTGAACTGGTATGGACCTTAAATAGTCTAAGGTATGGACACATTGCCAGAATGAACTAAAACGGGTGGTCAAAGTAGTTAAGAGACAGAAAGAGGAAGAAAAAGAAATAAAGGAAGACCAAGGATAAAAAATATATGGGGGGATAAAGGAAATTGGAGATAAAAGAGGGAAATCAATGGAAGATTTGGGAGGACTGGCTAGAAACAGAAGCGACTGGAAGAAATGGGTAAAGGAAAGAAGAAGACAAACGTGGATCTGTCAACTTTCAGTCAAGTAAAAGCACTGAACTATAGAAAATATTTTAATAAGCACATTATTCACATTTTTCAATTTTTTTATCTTAACACTTCACTTTACGGATTCAACTCTCTCTGACGATGAAGCAAATGTTAAACTTATGTTTACAAAACATCAAAAGCAGCAGAAAACCCAGCGGGAACGATCTACATACAAAATAGAATTGAATGGACTATTAACTAATTCACTATACACCTGCAATCCTGCCCCTTCCCGGTCTTCAACAGGTCTGTGTACCAGGTCTCACCTTGGGGGTCAGTCTGCGTTGGTCTTGCCAGTCCCTCTACCTCTACTTCATATTTAGGGCCGGGAAGAGGTTTAGTGGCCATATAATCTGTTTTCATATCTAAGTGGGATGCTTTGCCATTATATTTTTATTTTTGGAAATGTTGAGCCATTGATGGTTGCTGTGGAAAGTTTCTGATTTATCTGGTTTTAGGAAATATATTTCTGTTGACAACTGCTCACTAAAGGTATGAAAAACAAGATGTATAAGAGCTTGAGGAAAATTGAAAAATTACCCAGTGATGCAGCTTTCGTCGATGCCAAATAACACGAAAAGTATTATAAATTATTAGGAAACGAATCTAATATAGTTTTTTCAATGTAATGATATTTAAAGTACTATTTGTAAAGCTTTATCCATGATCTAGATATTTATTTAAATTACTTGCAAAAACAATTACCATTTATATGCAAATAAACGATCTCAGAGATCCAAACATCCTGTACATCAACCTAAATATCCTTGGATAAAACGTGCTTGTAATACATATTTCCTTAGAGTAGTGAAGAGCTCTGGAGAACAGTAAAAAGGACTTGCTGCAGTCAAGTGCCACCCTTAGTTCTCCAATAATAGACACCCTCAAAACTTGACTTTTTTAGGGTTATTATCTGACATACTGCCGATTACATTGTATAATAAAATCGTTAGACAGGGATAAAAACCTCATCTTGATTTGACTATTTGGAGAATAAAATTATGCAGCTTTAATATTCTGTTATAAACAATGCACAATTTAAATTGAAAGTTAGAGCGCGTTGATAAAGAAAAAATGTAAATGTCATCAGTTAATATAATAAATTTAATTATAACTAAGATAATAAATTAAGTGTCGGAAGTAAAGGAAGTTGAAATAAACTGTAGTTCTTCATTAAATTTCTATGAAAGTATTGTCGTTGCTTAAGTCAAATTACAACAAGGTCCAGTGATAAATTTGAACATATGAATAATTAATTGTCTCTATTGTCGGTGTGCTAGAATTACTTGTTCTAGTTCTAGTATGTAATGTGTAGGTAGAAAGTGAAGGACTGGTGCTAGAAAGCAAAATAACTAGGAGTAATCTTGGACCAGGAAATGTACTTCAAGGAGCTACGGAATCAAAAAGGCAAGAGGACGTCTAGGACTACTAGAAAGAAGATATAATCTGAAGCTTGAGATGAAGATACTGTTGATAAAGGAGATAATCCTACCAATCCTGACATACGAATCCACGGCCTTGGGACACACAGCATTCTCCTCCCGAAACAAGATCTAAATTCAGCAGGAGATCAGCATGAAACAAGCAGCCAAAGCTACATAGTATGTCAGGATAGACAAATTGTATAAAGAATTGCAGTCTGGAAGCCATGTAAGACAGAGCCAGACGCCAATGAATCGAAGACACAACTCTACGACAGCTCATGGACGACTCCAGAGAAGACTACAGCCAAGGAATCAGCTGCGGCGACAAAATTAAGAAAACCAACGGGAAAGAAGACTGCCAAAACTTTTCACAGAACCACGTGAAGAAGATGGACTAATCCAGCAGATATTATTAATGCCCCATCGTGATGAGATAGAGGATGGTTGGAAGCTCATCCTGGGATGTACTATTGCTGGAAAGAGCGGTTTTAAAAGGTGAGTGAGTGCAAGCTTACTGGAGATACTCCAAATAGACCATAATTAGTATCCTAACGATGTAATAGTATATTACGTAACGCGTGTGGTAAGGAGCATTTTACGCACGAATGGAAAAGTTACGCACGATGCCGCGTAGCGGCGAGTGCGTAATTCCGTGAGTGCGTAAAATGCTCTACAACACGAGTTACGTACTATACTTTACCGACGAACTACTTGTACTTGTATTTTTTATAAGAAGCATAAGAAATAACAGTTACATAATTAGAGGTGCTTGGTAAACTCCATCTCTATTACTCTATTACCAATGAAAGAAGCACATTAAAGAACTAACGTTTAATCATTATTAATATATTGATAATCGAAAGTCCACTTTTCAATTATAATCAATACATATACATATCCCTTTGGGCTTTTCATAGTTAAACGTGGCCATATCTAATGTTTTCAAATAGTGAATTTTGAATAAAATGGAGACGTCTATTGACAGTTGCTAAGATGTTGCTAGGGAAGCCGTGCGATTTACTTTACGTGCGTTTTTTTTACAGTGCGTAATAGACGTCATTACATTGATACCGACTGTGTGTTATTGACTGATTACAGGGGGGGTCGTAGGTAAACTTCTGTAAAATAATTGTGTGTTTTGTAAATATAGTGAAATTTCAATTTAAAGGTTGTTTCTTTTTCAAAAATATCCATAATTTTATAATCGGGAAAGATAAATAGATTGATTAATTGATATACATCAATTAATTCAAGGTGATTAACAAGGACATTGCCCGCTAAATCTATTTTAATATTTCCAGGGTTGATTCATGTGTAAGATGAATGGATAGCTAAGCGGCAAAAATTCTTTTGTTCAATTAGAAATCAACGTTCTCACAAAGTGTCAAGGAACACTTTAACGAATCTCTTCCAATTCCATTACTTATATTCATAGACACTTAAATTCATTAAATGTCGTTTTATTGCTCCTTTGTGTTACAATTTTTACGCAGATCCAAATTGTCTTGTCACCATTGAATCGTCGAGAGCCGTTGATGAACTTAAACGTTTATCGCGTGAAAGATCAATTTCCTCTGCAATTATAACGTTTAAATACATTTTACGTCGACTGCTCATTTTAAAGTTATATTAATGTGCACAGAATTGATAATCGATATCAATATTAATGAATTACTTTCTATAAATAAACCATTTTTTTTTTTGGAAGGAAGGAAGGTATCATCTCAGAGGCTTCTCGGCTCATTAGGCTTTAGGCTTTTTGTGCTCTTGGTTGTAGGTACTGTTCATGTGAAGGGACCAGTAGCCCTTATCAGATTCACCAGTCTTTTCACCTTGTGCTTTTTAAAGAAATCCTCCCCTTAGTCTTTCTAATCCTAGGAATGTATATCTCCAGTGAAACAGCGCTTCACATTACAAGAACCAACAGATAGATTCATCCCTTTATATGCCAATTATATGCATGGGTACCACTGTTTCATCCTATTGTGGTTCGCCAGGATTAAGAGTTTTTCAAAGCAGTCCCAGAGCAGTCAATATATGATCTAAAAATTTCATAGCTGCCTGACTATCTGGAGTATATTAATCTTCTGGCCTGTATACTCCCTTTCGATGTTCCTTTGCAAACACGTGTCGATAGCGTAGATTTTTCCTGGAATACTCCACTAACAATGCGTGGAAGCTGCACCTGGACATGGACTCCAACTTCTGTTCCTATAGTTTTAGATCCGTATTTGTACCATACCAATGTTCCTTCTTTACTGCATGCGTGCAATCCATCCCAGATTAGTTGGATATGGTTTGGTTGGTTGTCGTTAATTGTGGCCAGCATGTTATCAGTTCTCATATCAAGAAGCGAGTTCCAATTCCCACTGCATTTCAGCCTCTATACAGCCATTCTCGCTTCCGCCTTAACATGTAAAGCAAGAGGCGGAATATTGAGTAGGGCTTCCTTTGCCGCAGTCGGGGTGCCTCTTATCGCATCCGTTATGCACAGACAGGCAAGCCACTGGAGTTTTGATAGCCCCAGTTCAGCTTTCCTTTGATCTGTTTTTGGCAACCAAACTAAGGCTTTATGGGTGACCATGCGTCTCATCACAGATGTGTACACCGAGAGAAGAGTTATTTATAGACAAATAAACTGATTTGTTTGACTACCATTTGTTTAAAACTAATATTGCTTATTTATTATTAAGAAGCCATATTAACGTGAAAATATTTGGAAATTTTAATATAAAAAAATGATTTATTCGAGTGTAATTTCTTTAATGTAAAAAAATTTGTTCTCCTTTATGCACACCTTCATACAATTTCTCTTTGGAAACTATGAAAGTCTACGAAGCACAATATAATATTTTGTTATAAAATGTAACAATGCTATTTGGGTAAAAATTGTTTTCATTGCCCAGAAAAAAACCTAACATCTTCAATAATATTCCGTCACTTTGAAACAACAAATTAAATATTCATAGTAAATCATTTGAGAGTTTCGACAGAAATTTACATTTTTTAAATAAGCCTATAGATTATTAGCCTCAAATAAGATCTACTTTATACCGAAAAATAAGTATTTCAGTATACATTCATTGTTACGAGAAAAAAAACTTATTTGCTACAAATCACATATTTCTTCACCCGTGAGAAATCACATCAGACTACAAATTATGTGGCAATTGAAACAAAGAATTCTCACCCCAGCCTTCCCTATTATTCAGTAACGGTCACCACCTGTATACGTTTAGCTTCAGTCTGCATGCGAAATTAGATCAGTTTTTGAAATTTTACTGATTATTTTGTTTTTGTGAAGTATGTGGTTAAAGTACTCTGGACAAAAATAAGCTTAATAATAGAATGAATGAATTGTTAAACTCATGGCGATCACAAGAATTGTGAGATATCTTTGAAGGTAAGGAAATAAATGACAATTATATTCAATTAGGTTGAAGTAACAAGCAAGCAAAATGTACCTCAAACATACCTACACATTTCTCAATTAAACCTGTCAGATCTACTCCAAGAACTCCAAAAAACTACTATGGGGAAAGCATTAATGTCCTCACTTAGATAGACAAGGCTATCTTGTGGATACCATTGTTGGTTATGTTTTAGATCATGTAGGTATGTTTAATTTTATCTATTTTAAAAATGTATAGTTTTCTTTTTAATAGATCAAAATATTCAGCAGCAAGTTTTTTATTCCTATCCTGCTTTCCTACTAAGCAGTTTTATGCATAAATAGAGACCATCAATTTTTATTAGATTTAAATATGTTTGTCATAAAAATACTGTAATTTTAATCCGTGTCCAGACTAACCATCGACCAATTCAATCGACTAGTAAACACATACAACACGAAAGTCAACTTTGTTGTTCGACATAGTCTGGAAACGGCTTAGACAAATATTTGTGAAAAATATATTTTCCTCAGTAACCTAGTTATTCAGAGAACCGTGTGGAAGTTACCCATACTGCTTAATACACCGTGAACTTTCAATATATTTTTAAATATTTAGAAACATTTCAAAAGCTCAGTGTATTAAATAGTGCATGAAGGTAACTTCCATAAACAAAAAACAATACCATAAATATTCTTTTTTCTTATTCTTTTGGGAATCAAACCACAATAATAAATCATTCGGTTATTTAGGGAAATATATTTTTTCACTATATAAGGCAATATAATATGAATATGAAAATTATGGTTCGGTTATGATAAATATGTTGAATTTTAGTAAAAGTTTAGTTTTCTTGAAGAAGGAACATTTGTTTCCAACAAAAAAATATAATTTTCTGGGAAGATACATTTTTTACCGTTTTCTATGAATAAAAAACATATCATTAACCCAGACAATATACCTTTTTTGGTAAAGAAATATATTTTACTGATACAATACATTTTTATGATAAAGAAATGTCAGTCTGCCATAAAGTAATTTTTTGATAATAAAACAATATAGTTAGCCTGCAAAAATAGGTATTTGTTGTTGGAAAACTACTTTATTTAATTTAAATGCTTTCAAAGATTAATATAACTATTTTGTCATTATACCTCAACAAATGTTGTTTGAGACAAATGTAATACATTTTTACAAGAATAATAGTATATTATCAAACGAGCAATTTATGATAGCCATAATTCACGATGGGTGACGTTTGCGTCACGAGCCGCAGGCGAGGGGCGCAAGTCATCCAAGTGAATTATGGCCATAAATTGCGAGTAGAATACTATACTTTGTCCACGACACTTAATTTATTCATTAATAAATAAAGGTCAGTAGCGATTTGGCATATTACTAACCTCAAAATGTTGTGGCAGCTACTTCAAATAATTTGACATATATAGAGATGGGCGATACTGTAGAAAGTATCAATACAACGTACCGTTATAAATATATTGTTTTAAAATACTTAATATTAGAAAATATCGTTATGAAAAGTATCAATACTAAAAATTACAATATTTTATAGATACGATATATGTCAGAAACAAATTTCCTGAACAAAATACACAGATTTAATAGTTTATTTCATATTGTACCCCCATCTCTAGTCGGGAATTATGAACCATAATACACTACAGTGTATTATGAACCATAATTCACGACAGTTGATATATGGGTACCATATACCTTTAGTTAGGAGGTAAAATATTGACTTATTATTAGGTGGTCGTGGACAAATGTAATTTTCAATAGATAACTCATTTTATTGATGACAATGAATATGTTTTTATTCATCAACAATTTTACTTTCCGAACTTGAAACAAATCCTGTCTTAACGACAAATTAAATATTAGTTAGGCCATATGGACAATCATATTTATTTGACATAATAAGATTTTGATTGTCACGGTGTACAGTCAGTGTACGATCCGTGGATTTAGTTTCCTATCGCCATTTTGCAGCCATTTTCCTTTTATTTGTTTTGTCCTTTAGATTTTTCACAGATTGGCTATAGTTTATTGTTCTGAATGATCCCGACGTGATATGGAAAAAAATCCGATTAAAACCATTCAGCTTACAAAAGCTTATAGCTCACTGTTTGTCAGTTTTGACTATTATATCTGAGTTTCATCAAGAATTAACGTCTTTCTCCATTGATGACAATTTATTATGAATTTCCCACAGCATCTAATTGCTCAATAAACATAACGACTTCGTTGTTGAAAATTTTATCTTAAAGCCTACACCTATAAATTAAATTTTACTGCCAGTGACAGATGTATGGAAAGCCACATTGCATATTATTCCTCCCTGCACAACACACCGACAAATTAATATGTCATCGTTCGTCGTAACTCACTTCACAACTTTTAAAATATATAGAATGGAACTCCACAAACGATTTATTTTCGGTTTAGCCAGAAATTTCTCCGCATTAACGTTAACTCGGCTTTCTTGGGAAAGAATGTGTTAGAGAGAAGATACATTTGGCTGCGTTCGAAATTTCGTTGTTCGTTTTTTAATATTCCGAGTAGACGAGATTCAAAACAACATCATATATTATATTTATAGAAACAAAAGGTTTAAAAATAGGAAACTGTATCGATTTTTCAGAGTTTGCAGACAAAAACTACAATATTTTTATATAAAGAGAATAAATAGAAATTGAAAATGATATAAAACGAACTAAAGAGAGTATTTAAATCACTTGAGAAAAAATAAAAATAAGAACATGTTTATGGGAGAAGTGGAACAACTAGAATACTTAGGAGTAATCTTAACAGCAGAAGGAAATAGAGAAAAAAATATCCAAAGGTAGTAAGACAGCAGGAATATTATCATAAATATTAAATGCAAAAAATGTATCAAAAGGGGATAATATTAGAATATCTCAAACAATATTAAGACCATCAGTAATAGATTTCTGTGAAACATGGGTTATGAATAAAAGGGAACAAGACAGACTAAAAACATGGGAGAGGATAATGTTAAGAAAAACATTTGGATCAGTAAAAACAGAGGATAACGAATGGCGAAGAAGAACGAATAACGAATTACTAGCGTTATATAAAAATAATAAAATAAAAGTACAATGGTCCAGATGGTTGGTTCATATTAGCAGAATGACAGAAGACAGATGGGTTAAGAGAGTTCTAATGGGTGGAACAGGTAGGAAAAGAAGAAGGGGCAGACCTAAAACAAAATGGCTGGATGGAGTAAAAGATGATCTGAAAAAAGTAGGAGTTCGGAACTGGCAAAACATTAAGTAGAGGAAAATGGAGTAAAATAGTGGAAAAAATTGAATCCAAGGGCCCCTGAGGGGCTGTAGAGATTATATATATATACAGGGTGGGGCAATCTTCTGACATCGGAGGATTACATTGTTGTGGTGAGAAATAGAACTTCATAGTTTTGTGTGAGCTAATACAATTACTTAGGGCACATTTTGAAAATACTTTCCATTCTACAGGGTGTTCCAAAACCACGTAGCAGCACAAACTTACATTTTTTTAAATGGAACGTACTATATATTGTTCAAGAATCGAAAAGATCTCACCGAGAGCATTACAAAAATATAGCACTCTAATATATTATAAGGGTGTTTTACAAATATATGGCCAATTATTAGCAAAAAAGACCTCCTCTTTAACACTCTGCAGAACAGTAAATTAAAATAAATCAACAGGTCTTTGTGTTCAAATGTCAAACACACATCATTGGCTGTGCTCAGTATTAATTACTTTTTT
>CAJUYG010000793.1:74885-113900 GCA_910591675.1 Galerucella calmariensis
CTAATAGCATAATTATTTGACAACTGAAATTTTTGGCTGGTAAAAAAATATTTTGTGAGAGTATCTAAATTTTACAGTACAATGGGCGATTTATACTTTTATTCTTAAATCCTTGAGACCGGATACCGATTCAACGAAATATTGTGAAATATACTTTACCTCCATGAGATTGGCTAATAAAGTTATGCTGTTTCAAAATAGATATTACAAAATCCGGGATATTAAAAAAATAGACTTCCATTTTACAGGTTAAAACGATATTTCATGGAAATTATTCAGGTATTAAAGGAAAATATAGAATTTAATCAATGATCCATCGTTTTTGTTGCATCCTGTATTAGATTTTGGGTATTTTCAATCTGCGGACAGCTTGTCACATTTTTATAGCAAACGAGTCGTGTGAAGATTTTCGGGGTTCCAGGAGAGGGAGAGGTATATGCGTGTTTGTCACCATTGAAAAGTCACTGCCAGAAAATAATTTTTCGTGGTTGTCGCTGAGAGATTATTATCCACATGGATAGAGATGGAGATAGATGGAAATAGGCGACATGTCTGATATCTGCAGCTGACGGTTTATATATACTTTATTCTTAAAATTTAATCCATCGTAGTAATTGATGGATAGCTCCCTGCAACTATATATGTGTATGTATAGAAAAAGCCAAATAAAGTTGCGTTTATGTCACCAAAGTCGAAATTATATTGCATTTCTAGTGAGAAGTGTATAAAATTAAGTTTCTCAAGCAATCGCTTCCAAAGATAACCCAATAAATAATATATATATATAGGCCGGCACTCCTGTTGTCGGAGTATAGGCCGCTCATTTTGAGCTCTTTTGATCCTTTTTGTACGGTGGATCAGTCCGTGTATTATCTTCTGCTTACTACAGCATGCGGTGTGAGTTCGCCGTCTTTGTAATCATCTTCCATTCCTTCCTATCCTCTGTTTTTCTATCCCAGTCACGGATTCCCATTTTCTTTAGGTCATCAATCACTTGATCTTCCCATCTGAGTTTGGGACGTCCCCTGGGTCTCTGGATTGCAGGCTTCCAGTCAGCGATTTTCCTTATTGGATCGTCCTTATTCCTTCTTCGAAGATGCCCATACCATCTAAGTCGTTGTGCCTTTATATGTCTGACTATATCTTCACCATTCATGTATTGATCTATTTCGTAGTTAAATAGCCTTCTGTACCCTTCATTCGGAATATGTTTTGGGCCTATTATCCTCCTCATGATTTTCCTTTCTAGTCTCATATTTTCTCCGGATATGTTATTACTGGTCGAATTGCGGCTTTATAAATTTTGATCTTGGTTTTTCTACTGATGCATTTGTCCCTTAGTAGTTTCTGATACTTCCAATACACTTTGTTTCCGGCGATTATTCTTGCGTTGATCTCTGCACTTCTGTTGTTCTTCTCATCAATTATTATTCCCAGGTATCTAAATTGACTTACTCTTACTCTTCCTCGAGATTTGCATATATTTTGTCTTCTCTTGGTTGATTACCAGTCCTCTCTTTGCTGCCTCTTTTGTTAAGTTATTGAATGTATTCACTAGGTTTTCTTTGTCTCTGGTAACTAAAGCTACGTCATCGGCATATCCTATTATTTGTGTGGAGCTGTGGCTGATCATTCCTTTTATGCCTATTGCTTTAATCACCCCATCTAGTGTTATGTTAAAAAGGGTTGTAGACAAACTATCTCCTTGTCTTACACCTACTTCAATGTTAATATCTCCTGTATTCCCGTCTCTGGTTATCACCTTTGCAATCGCATCCTTCGTTGTCATTTTCACTAGTCTTATTAGTTTTTCTGAAATTCCTCATATCAGATATTAGCCACTCTCTGTTGAATGAGTCAAACGCTTGCTGAAAGTCAATGAATAGTATATGTAGTTCTATGTCATGTTCATAGCACTTTTCGATTGCTTGTGTTAGTAAATGTATGGTATATAAATCATGTATAAGCAATACATATAGCTTTTTTGGGCTTAGACGTTCCTCAATGTAAAATTTTGTGTTAAAATTTTCATGTGACGGTAAAATAGTAACTGCTAAAAATACTGTCATGTTGCCGCTTCGTTTGTCACCTTTCGGTTTTTTTACAAAACAACATAGAATTTTCTTCTTTGATTGGCAAAATGCCTACAGCCGAATAGCCGATGCAAGAAAGGAATAATAATGGCAGTTTGCTTCCCTTAAATGCTGTGCAAGAGGTAATATGTAAATAAAATATCTCATCTTTTCATTTTAGCAGATAGCTGCTTCTTTAAAATCAGTGTAAGAACAGTTTTTCACTTTAGTTATTTTCTGTTAATTTCCATATTTCATGAACAATGTGACAACGCTGCTCACAATGATGACGTAAACTCAACTTTTCTTGGCATTTACTATACGTTTGAATTTTTCAAACAAACAAGCTACATTTGATGTCACATTTATTTTTTACATTCCACAAACTAATATATATTTTATTTGATTGTAGAATGGAAATGTGTATTTCTTCTTCTTCTTCTATTCGATTATTTTGACTTTGTTTACGATCCGAATCTCCTAATTGAAAATCTATTTACAAAATGACATCCGAACGGTCGACACCGAACCGTATATACGCGATTCTGCCTATACAAATAGAAACTAAAAACAAAACACACACGCTGGGGCTATACAGGATATAAACCCACTTTAGGGTCCAATACAAACTAAATTGATTAATCGGAATGAACATGAATTATTTCTTTTCAATTGAATCAATAGATTTATAATGAAAAGAACCCCTGGAAGAAACAAATAAGAAAAAACAAAGAAAACAAGTAGTACAGGTTAAGGTTAAAAATGATATTGCATTATTTAAGAAATCACCCACGTAGGTTAAAAGTATAATAATATACCTACAAACATAATCAATGAGAACAAAATATATGTGTGTGAGAAAGATGGCACGTAAATTACTCCTTTTGTCGCAGAATTTTGGGAATTGCTTTGCTCAATTTATATAGTAACGTGGGACTCCTTCAAGAGATTTATTAATGAGTTATTTCATTATCATTATAAAAGAAGTGGCTAATATTTAGCAGAAAGTTATAATTCAACTTATCAAGCGACTCAATTAAACAATAGGATCTCACGAAATTATTAGAGAAACCTTCGTTTCCTACATGGACTAAAACAAATATTGGACTTTCTTCATTTACAAACGATTGTAGAGAATCTTTTGTTGTTGTATCTCGTCATATTTAGCCATTCCAGTATCAACCCACTGACTCATCCGCTTGAGTTATTTTTGTCCTTAAAAACACGTGTACTTGTCTCATTATAGAGGGAGTACCTTCATATTTATTCTGCCATCTATTCAAATAACAGGTAATTTTTCATTTATAAACAATTAACAAAGTCTGCTATAACATCTCCATTACAGATCGCCAATACCAGCGTCATTCTGTCTGGCTATCTCCTGTATTTTTATTGTGTGTTAGCAGCTTAAAAGCGTTCCCAGAAAATTACACCCAATAAAACGGATGCCCATCGTAAATTTACTTTGTCGGCTTAACTGCAGAATTTCTTTTTTTGTGTTCAACTGAGCATGCTAGAACTGGATATTATCCAATAAGGCATTAATCTGTTTGAAAAAAATATAATTGAATAAATTAGGTTTCCCTTGAATCTGTTATTTTGTTCGGTTCGTATAGGGCATAGAGACCACTTTAATTTGTCACTACAAAAGTTCTATTTATTCTCTTGATGAATGGAATTCGAGTATAGAGAATTTAGAAATTAATTGCGGTATTTTTAGCAACTGCACTGGTATTTTTGTCTTTTATACAATTGTTCTCATTGGAAATTGGGGTTGTGGCCCAAAAATCCTGATGTGGATGTACACTACCATAGTGAAACCAATTATGACTTATGGAGTCATTGCATGGAGTAGTAGAAGAAGCAAAAAGCAGCAAGAAGGAATGAGATCCCGATCCATAACCAGACTTGGAAAGAATGCCATTCAATGGTACACAGACGGCACAAAAGCAGAAGGAACTGGGATAGTTGTGTATGGGCCAGAAACCAAACACAGGTGGGTACTTCTTTGCTGCGGGCAGTACGTGTGATCAGAATTGTTAAGCCGCGTACCGACTTGAGCAAGTTCTCTAATGAGGCAAACCGGTACCGCATGAGCTTGCAATTGTGGACGCGGCAAACTGCAAACTGCGGCAAACTGGATCGAGCCAAATGTCGGTCAATAAAAAAATGGTTCTCAGTCTGGACGTGTTCGTATCAACATGCTCGTTCGGTCGAGCAGACTGGAGCACTTCCGAACAATGATCTCAGTTTGACGCGTACGTCTTCGCCAAAAGTTATTATTTTTCAGTATTAGCAAAATGGAAATTAGCAATTAGCAAAAACTTTTTATATACAGTTGATCACTTTGTTCTAACGGTCTAAGTACACCATAACTTTCTCTTTTTTCATTCAGAAAAAGTACAACCAAATATTTATTCTTATTAAACAATTTAGCTCAATTAAATTTTAAGTATCAACAAGAAATATCAATCCTTTTTTATATTTATTAAAAAAATGTCATATCGATTAGCATTATTTCTTGTCAATATTTGTCTGGTAATTTTATTGATAGAATGGGCTCAATATTCGAGTTTCACATACATCATCGGCAATAATGGACGAGATGGGTGAAATGATAGCTTTATTGATAGATTGAAGTTATCTGACCCGCTCAAGACGGTATGTTGACTTGTGCTTACTCAACCAAGTCGATTATTTGGATTTAGATTTTATCATATTAGTTTTTGTTGGGTTTTCGTCTTGGACAATGGACAGACTCGCACAAAAACAACTGACTAAATAAGAATTGAAAAATGAAAACAATGCACTATTTTATTTAGTTGTATTAATAGATGCCGTTTCCTTTCTATTAAACTGAAAATTCCAAAAATTAATTAAATCCACTGCATTTGATGATACCAAGGAAATCAAACATAATTTGGAACTGCTTAAGCTATTCATCTGGTATTATAAAATTGCTCAAATAATGAAAGAATAATTTCAGCAAGAAACTAAGTAATATCCAAATATAAACAGAAAATATTATCCAGAAATCTTAAGAGCAAATGAAGAGTGATACAGTTGCTGTTTGGGAAGATTTTTTTAGGGCTTGATGGGAACATGACTGTGAAGATTTACGGGAAACTATAGCTCAATCCTATCGAGCATGCTTGGGACCAGCTTCATATATCCTGGAATTCACACAATTACCAATTCTCCAATTTGGATTTACTGTCAGAAATAGTCTAATTGCAGTTATATTTTGCCCCCCTTTTGAAATTAGTTTTTTGTTTAGGCGAACTAGACATAAATCGGCACGTCTCATCCTCTCCACCTCTCCAAGCTGGGCGTAGGTAAATTGCGCACAGTGGTCAAGAAGTTTACCAAATTTGGGAAGGGTTCGTCAGGTAGTTGCAGCCAGGGGATTAAGTCTCTGTATAGGTTAATTGCGCACAGCGGTCAAATTGTATCCTTAGTCCTTAAAAATATCAGAAAATAAGAAAAAGAAAACTAAAAAAAAAAAAAGAAAACCCAGGCCCAAACCCGTTGATCGAAGTGTAAATGCAAAAACTAAACTGATCTATGTACCTACGCCTCGAATTGTTATCGTAAAGTCATTAGGGGATAATCCTTTGAATCTCTGGCAACTTTTAAAATTCGTGGAATCGGTAGAAAGTTGTATGCCATTTACCTAGACCCTCTTTAGGGTCACTTGTGCGCAATTTACCTATGAAAAAGAATCATTTTGGGTATGAGCTTTTCCAAGGGGGTTTTTTTTTCATCTGATAGGTTTAGAAGGGGAAAGCTTTATTGAAGGCGCCGCCTAAGGCAAAAAAAATCGAGTGCCACGACCTAAAGCAATTTTTCAAGCTCAAAAAATAATGTTAAGTTTTTTTTTTAATTATTTGTTTGACTTGGCTACATCCAAAAGTATATTTTAACATCGTTTTTCGTTTTGCCCCCTTCTGCTGAAATGGTTATAACCATGTACCTATGTATTTTTTTAGAGGAGCCGTTCCTTCGCCGGCACCACCTCAGCCTTTTGGGCTTATTGTGAATTCTCCTAACATTCTGACTACAGCCTATTCAGCCAATCCGTTCCCTGTATTAGCTCATACAAGTTCTTTACTGGTTGGTTGTAGAAGTCTTCTGGAGTCATTTGGGGTCTTCCATTTAGTTTTTGCCTCCTGTGGTCCAGCGTCTCACAGTTGCATAATATGTGCAGATCTGTTTCAGTGTCCTTTTTGCATCTCCTGCATGTGAGGTCTCCGTTATACAGCCCTATTTTGTTCAGGTGCTCCTTTGTGGGAAAGTATCCCGTAAGAAGCCCAGTTATGGTGCGTAGTTTGTTCCTGCTCATTGAGAGCAGTTCTTTTGCTACTTTTTCTGATGGTTCTTTTATAAATTTCTTCCCATGTGTTTACCTGGGCGTATTCTTCCAGAGATTTATGGATTGTTCTTTTACCCACCCTTTTAACCATGACCTAGTGGAGCATCTGGGGATGCCCACAGATGGTTCGGGTCCGTTCATCAGTGTTGACGATCCTGCTCTTGCAAATTCGTCAGCTTTTTCATTACTACCAGTGATTCCTTTGTGACCTGTGACCCACTCCAGTGTTACACTGTGGTTCTTCGCCGCATTCCCATACCAACCGAGATGTTACCTGTATATTAATTTGGGAGCACCTATTTTAGAAAGTGATAGATGATTGAAAATTGAAGCTTTTATTAAAACAGAAAATCAATCTCACAAAAGTAAATTTAATATCTTCAGCTAAATTATTCACAATTGTTGAGGAATCTATTTTTATTGCCACATCCCGATGAATACTCATATTGCGGCAATATGCTAATAAAAAATTATTGTATTTTCTATTTCTATTTCTTGAGGAAGTTGGGCTGTTTGATTTCACATTGTCCTAATAACCCCTTCTTTATAATCAGAACCATTCCTTTTTTTCATGTTGAAGCCCAAGTCTTCCAACATAGCGGCAAGCTACATTATAGTTTTATTATTGTTTAATTTATAAGGTTTGTTCGTAGAACAGTCAGAAACTGTTAGAAACCGTCAGAGGCATGCGCATTAAAAAAAAGCGTTCTTAGAAACAATTTGACAGTTGGTGATTTAAAAATCCTCTGTTTCGGATCAGTTTCCAACTATCAGAATAATTTGCTGGCCAGGATCAAACTTTTGGATTGAGCATGCGTATTGGCGATGCTGTAGGATGTGATATATTTTTACTATTTTTCTATTGTGAAAAGAACACGGAAATAGCTAACCAGTCAGTTCCTTCTAAAATAAAACGTAGGTAAAATCATTTGTATGTTGTAATACCGGACATTTGAAAAAAATATCTGGCTTCTTATTAGGATGGCCGAAGAATGACACACACATTACAAAATTATTTACTTATTCTTCATTTGTTTTCACATATATGAAAATAATTCAAGCTCTTCTTCAAGTCTTGAGGAACTTTTAGTTCATTTTTATCAAAGACATCACTATCATGATGTCAAAAATGTCCACCCGTTCTCACAACAAAAATTGCCAATCGATTTACAACGAATCACAAACGGAATGTCAGAGTTTGACAAATTTCCGATCGATTGGAAATTCTACGAACAACCCTATAATGACGTGTTTCGCAGAATTCTTCAAACTGTTTTTTTGTTTCTTTGTATTTTTTTGTTTTTATCGTATTCGTTGGTATGGTATTTTCGGTTTTTCTTTTGGATATTTTCTATTGAAACATCACCAAATCGATTGAAATCCATGTTAATTAACAAAAATGTGACAATAACGTGACAACATTAAAAATTGGCAATGGAAGGTGAGCCACTTATGTCAAAAAATATCTGATTGGTCGCAAACATTTGATGAGTTAGAAACAGATGGAGGTGTATAATCGGGTATATTTATGCAAAATTGTGAACTGCTAGTGAAAAGACAAGCCACTGTTTTAAAGCTTCATTAATAATTTCATTTTATTTACATACATTAACAGCCTTTGTTGCTTTTATTTAACATGACGCTAGACATCGTTACCTCGATTATATTACGCGATAGTAAAATTCGCATATTTCTTAGTTAAAAACGAAAATTAAACTTAAATGAATATTTTAATGCGTTTTAAACCTTTGAAAAAATGACTCTTAAACGTTCTGAGATATACTAGAATTTATGATTTTAAAGGCATCTAACAAATAAAGTCGTAAGTTTCGTTGGAAATGATCCCATAAACCGCAAGGCAATAAAAATAAACCGTAAAAAATGCGTATAAAAATTCCTTTCGATGTTTTCGCTCGAGTCTCTGGTGTGTTACACGATTCATTAGAGATCCGCCAGCCGGGATCGTACCTCTTCCTGCTTCTCCTTCGCCTCTTATTCGCATCCCTTTCATTTCATCCATGGAGAGTGGTCCATGATTTCAACAGTCACTGAAAATGTAAATGCAACGTTGCCGCAACATCAAAGGACGATTGTCAAAAGTAAATGAAAAGTTTTCTCTAGTATTATTGTAGTAGTTTTTTGGAGTTCTTGGAGTAGATCTGACAGGTTTAATTGAGAAATGTGTATGTTTCAGGTACATTTCGCTTGCTTGTTACTTCTACCTACTTGAATATAATTGTCATTTATTTCTTTACCTTAGATATCTCACAATTCTTGTAATCGCCATGAGTGTAACAATTCATTAGAAATGGGATCCAGTAAGTGCACGCGCTCTAGGAAATGTTTTGTTGGGATTTGCAGTGGCCTAGGGCGGCTTAATTTGAGGGGCAGCATTTTAAAAATTCAATGCTCATTCTTTAAATTTAGTAAAATCATTTGCAGCTGAATCTGTAACAGAAGCAGTCAACTTTTTTCTACAAGAACTAAGTTGCGTACAAATTTGAGATTTAAGAGTATTTTCAAAAACATTGGTCTGCTCGACATGATGCATCTTACGCGTTAGAAAAAAAGTAGTCTGCGATAATTGATGCCCTGGAATTTGATTGCCGAAAGGAGAGATGTGAGACCGACTACGCGATCTGAAGCTATAGGATTGCAGCGAAAATTACAGCATTTAGAAACAGTAATTCTAGGTATTGTATGGAATGTAATTTCAGATCGTTTTTTTGCTGCTATTAAGAAGCTTCCACTAAAAGGGCGGCGCATCAAACCGGGCCTAGTGAGGCAGGAAGCATAAATCCGCCACTGCGCGTTTGGTATGATTATTTTGTTTCAAAAAATAAATTAGATTTGTGATTTTTAGCATTGACAACAATTCCAATGATAAATCACAAGAAAACCTGGATGAAAAATTATGATACTATCCTGATAATGCAAGTAATTGATTATTGGAAATTGTAATAATATGAACATCTCCCCAAAGACTCACAGTTTCAACGCTAAGATATAATCTCTTGAGATTTTGTTTATATTTTCATAATTTATTAGTTTCGCCGGTAGATGCAGCTTCTCCAACTTTGTTGGAAGTTTTTTTCAAACTAGAAAGAAAGAGTGCATGGGGCGTACAAAATTAAATATTTACTACAACACAAGGAAAACAAAGTCATTTCATCAATAGGTTTATCGTACACTCGGGCTAACAAAATCTAAGAGAATGAAGTTACGGAAGGTGACGTCGTTAAATAGAATCCCTAGCGTGTAGAGAAAGGCAAAGCGTATTGCCATCTACTCTGACTTTTAAGGAGGAAGTCCTATAGCTTGATCTTTAAAATATTTGAAAAACTGTTGTTGAATAATATCAAAAATTGTCTCGGATTAGACATCCCCTCTTTTGTCTTGTTATATCTTAATATTTTTTTATTTATTTTACTTTAATTACCCTCATTTGAAACTTGTCGTTTTTTAGTAATAGTTTTATATTTATTGAGTATTTTATATTATTACTGGCATTGATGAAAGAGTAGGAAAGGACTACTTGTCTGAACCTGAACCACTCTAGCCATTTTATCCACATTAGTGGGAAACATTTATAAAATTGTGTATATTTTGTTAAAAAATTAAATAGATGAGGATTTTACTTGATGAAAACCCATACTAAACAATGAAATAAAAGAATTTAATTTGTTTAAATCTACATTATATTTGAACCTATGTTCAACTTAAAGTTGTGACACGTTTCACTAACACAGTAGCTTTCTCAAACGAGTGGAGAAAAATTTTTAATTTATACAGTGCTTTAGTACTGAATTTTTACGGATAATGACAAAATTATTATAAATAATATATTTACATGGAAATAAAAAGCAAGAAGTGTCTAAATATGGGAATTACTGAAATATTTAACAAGTTTACCTGGAAATTCATCCACAACAATCTTACCGGAACCTTTCTAAGGGAAAATTGTTGATATTTATTTGGTCGTTAAGAATATTATCTGAATATTTGTTTTGATTTATCTCAAGAGCTGCTAAAAGATTTAATTTAAGGGATTGAGGTTCTACATGCAAAATTTCAAAATTTGTATCAAAAGTGTGTTGGATTGCTAATAAATGATTTGAGTAGTTGGAATCTGATTTTTGGTTGTCATAGCTACGTTTGTGTTCTGAAATTCTAAAAACTTGAATAGATGAGGCTTTTACTTAGTGTAGATCTATACTAAATGAAGAAATAAAACAATTCAATTTGTTAAAATCTACATTATATTGAACTAAAAGTTGTGACGCGTTTCGCTAACACAGTAGCTTTCTCGAACGAGTCTGAAATTATAGTTTTAACATCCTAAGTTCCACCTATATAAATTTTATCACAGTTGTCATTACATTTTAATTTATAAACTCCTGTATTGTTTAATTTTGGAGAATTAGATTTGTTGTTTTCAATGAATTTGGATAAATTGTAATCGGTTTTACATCAATTATTCAAGTCTAAAGTTTCTAAAAATAATTTGAGTTTTAAGGATGGTAGTTCATAAAGTATGTTAAGCTTTTGCTTGTTCTAAAGTATGTTTTAGCAAATTTTTATTTAAGATATTGTCTACTAAATTCGGATAGTAATTATTATTAACTGAAATTTGTTTTATAATATTTAGTTCTTTGTTGTAATTGTCAGTATTTAATGGAACTGTTAAAAGTCTATGTATCATACTATTGAAAGTTGCTAATTTATGACTGAATGGGTGGACCGAACTATAATGAATGTCTGTATGTGATGGTTTGTGAAAAATAGTAAATCATGTTTATTATTTATACTTCAAATTGTAAAGTTTGGAAAGTTTATAGACTTATTTTGTTCAGTTTTAACCGTAAATTTGATATTTTTATGAATTGAATTAAATGAAGTTATCTAATTATCTAGTTGTACCGCTGAAGTAAGCTAAAATGTCGTCTACATATCGGTGCCAGTCAGGCCAGTACACAATTTTTTTACTAAGGGGGTGTTTATGAATTATTTTTTCTATATTATCCATGAAAATGCCTGCTAATAGGAAGACTATTTTGTTATAATCATCTTGCAATGTATTGTGATCCTGTTATAATTAATGTGGATAACAAATGTATTAGTATTATTATTATTATTATTACTTTAATTATACTGTATCAAAAATTGAAAAGATCACGCTTTCACTTGATAAAAATCCATATTTACTGATGAAATAAAACAATTTAAATTGTTTTATTCAATTAAACAACTGTTTCAATAATTAAAATATTTTTCAGTTAATAAGAAACTTTTCACAGCCATTAAGGGTTTAATAGTACCAGAAAAGAATGTATATTTATTATTTTATATTGACTTGTCCTTTCGCTTGTCTTAAATGTAGACGCAATTCCTAATAATGGCTTTCATTTGATACCCTATATATTAGATGCTGTAAGGAAGGAATAAAGAATAATAGTGTAATTTTTTTGTGCCTGAAGGTAATATGAAATAGAGGTTTTTCTTTTATTTTGTCTTTTGTGTCACTACCTTCTCGTAGGGATTATTAGGAGCCAATAAGTCAGAGTGGTTTCATTCAAGAAAATAAGGCTTTTTTTCTTTCGTCACTTACTGTCTTCTCGAATATATCTTAGCGTTTCATAGACCTGAATCCCCGGTTTGTCACCATAAGGGATGTGATTCTTAAGCATATCTACAGTTTCTTGTCACTGAGAAGGATGGTCATCTTTTATGTCTAGATGAGAATTCTTTTTCATTATATAAATTTCTTTTGGGAGCTTAAGCTAAATTCCTTAACAGTGGTGGAGTTTGAAATTAATAGTGTTTATTCGGTTACGTGGTATAGTCAAATGCAGTCTTATCATGCGGGTCATACGATTCAACAAAGAGATACCTACTCACCGCTTTTGTTTTCTTTTATTGCGTTTAATCATAACTTCCAAATAAAATCCGTAAGATGAATAAGACAGACTTAGGCAATTTTGACGGGAGAAAAAAGGATATGTATTTAGTTTTCTACGATTCTTAAAAGTCTATCACCAGCGAAGTTTTTATTTAAATGTCAGTTTTATCACTTTGACAATTCAAAGTGACAATATGAATAATAAGAAGCAATTTTCCAGTATTTTGCATCCTCAAGCAAAAGAAACTGTTATTTAATCGGATAGATTATTTCGAGAATGAATGAAAAAATGGAAATTCGTCAACCAGTGTGCAGGAAACACCAACCATCATTATTTTCTCCGGGTATATTTTTAATCTCACATTTTGGTAACCTCAGTGTCTTCTGATTTGATACATATGGTTAGTTACCTTTGAACCCGCACGATAAGAGCGCTTTTGACTATATTCTTTTTTTTCCGATCATTATATACTATTTTATATTGGGTGAGATGTCCTAACGTATTTTGACCGATTTTAACTTATTTATGAATGTCTGAATATTACGTATTGATAATTCGGTGTGGCAAAACCAAAATAAACCTAAATTCACTGATATTGATTTTATGACAAAAAGATTCAATATTTTATGACTGTAACTGAAAAATATTCATACATTTTCTTCCACACTCGCAGCAGGCTTAAAATTAAGTTTAGTACAGTCAAAATAGCTATTTGTGTATATTTAGAGCGTAAAGTAACAGATTGTCGATTGAGAAAGAATTTAGCTGCGAGATGCGGAGCAACGGTCTTTTGAAAGCGGCAATTTCACTTCACGCTCGAAGAACACACATAATTTTTTCTACAGTCGCGTCATTATACGCGAAAAAAATCGAACGTTCCCCTGAGCACCTAGTGCACCGCAACCTGGACCTGAATGTCTTCTCCGAGGTTTTTCCAGACACATTCGAAAAAGACGAACCGAAAATCTTTAAGGGGGGTTTTTTGGGTCGCTGAATGCAAATATGGCATCGGCAAACACCCCCCACATACCTGGTGCGCCCCAACCTGGACGTAGACGTCCTCTCCAAGAATTTTTCTGACACATTCGAAAGAGACGAACCGAAAATCGTTAAGGGGGGTTTTTTGGGTCGCTGAAGCAGAATTTGACATCCAAAACGTTCCCCTGAGCACCTAGTGCACCGCAACCTGGACCTGAACATCTTCTCCTAGGCTTTTCCAGACACATTCGAAAAAGACGAACCGAAAATCTTTAAGGGGGGTTTTTTGGGTCGCTGAATGCAAATATGGCATCGGCGAACACCCCCCACACACCTGGTGCGCCCCAACCAGGACGTAGACGTCCTCTCCAAGAAGTTTTCTGACACATTCGAAAGAGACGAACCGAAAATCGTTAAGGGGGGTTTTTTGGGTCGCTGAAGCAGAATTTGACATCCAAAACGTTCCCCTGAGCACTAAGTGCACCGCAACCTGGACCTGAATGTCTTCTCCGAGGTTTTTCCAGACACATTCGAAAAAGACGAACCGAAAATCGTTAAGGGGGGTTTTTTGGATCGCTAAAGCAGAATTTGACGTCAAAAAGCCTCGGAGAAGACGTTCAGGTCGAGGTTACGGTGCACCAGGTGCTCGGGGGATCTTTTTTGATGTCAAATTCTGCTTTAGCGACCCAAAAACCCCTAAAACTAGGTAACTTTTTTACAAATAATTTTTGCAAGCGAATGCCGAAAACCGCATTCCGATCGGTGCTGCCCGAAAAAAAAATTTTTTAAGGACTTTTTTCGCGTATAATGACGCGACTATATGTTATCTTCATTAACCATTTTAGATCGGCAATTGTATTAAATTGGCGACCAAAAAATATTCTTCTCCACTACTAGCTGTGAAGTTGACAATTATTGCTTCTTCCAGCCAGCTGAGAAGTTGAAATTCTCTATTAGTGGTTAATAACTTTCATTAACCTAGGTCAATAATGAAAAATTCGAATTTTTTGAGAATTCAGGGATAGTTTTTGTATACCCAGGGGATTGTCTTTAACATATTTGCTGCTTGAAATTACCGATCAAGATAAAATTATTTGAATAAAAACGTCATTAGTTTGACGTTCAACCAAAAATGACTGATGACATAACGAGTACGTTCATAATATATCGAAAACTGACAGTGTACTTGTCAGTCAGACCACGGAGTAAACGCTTCTCGTGGTGCGTTTGTGAATTATTTTTAGTGTTTGTCTCAAATTTGGCTAGTAGTGGAAAAAACTGTATATACACCATGGTGTTAAAGACATTTATGAACCCCGCATCTTATTCCGCTCGGGAACGGCTCGGGGCAAAGCTCCTCGCGAAATAATCTTGGTGCTCGGTCAATAATAATAGTCTTCACCACCTTGGTGTATAATATACTATTCTTTTCGGTCTAGAGCGTAAAGCAACAATCTTCGGCCTTTGTCGAATTCACGATTTCATTTGAAGTCATTTTACGCGCGACTGTAGGAAAAGTACTTTTTAGTAGACAAAAAATGATGGTTTTAATTAGTTGGAAATTTTTTTACATAGGAGTATAAAAAAAACCACAACAAAGGTCACGGACTGAGAATAGCTACCCTGTGCTGATGAGACGCAAATACACCGAAACGAATTTACAAATAATTTTGTCCTCTCCAATTATTGTAAATCAGAATGATTGGTTAAATCTAGTAGTTCATACCGACCCCATATAACTTAAAAGCGTAATTCAAAATTCAATATGAGTAGGGGCATAGAGCCCGACAAGTAGTTGTTTCTTCTTATTTGAACAATTGTTTGTTTTTGGAATATATTTTTCCAAAACTTCGTTATGCGTGACTAAATACAATTATTTACAGAAAGCTGTAATTTTGCATATAAAAATCTTTATTTCCAAACATTTTTATTATCTACTGTGAATGTACCTAGACCTGGAGAACATTTTTTAGATTTGTAAATATTATTTCTAGGGAAATAATTAACCAAGTAACAACCCATTCTCCGCTCGTGAGAACAATTCTAATTTTAACTTGTTTGCTCCGTACAACTTGTCTTTAACATTATAAAAGAAAACATTTTTTAGCTGTGATAAATGAGTAGAAAGTCAGGACAGGACAATAAAAAAATCTAAAGGAAGCTTTAAAGCATTCATCATGTTCAAAAGTCTTTACAAGTGTAATCCTTAAAGTATTTTTCCGTATTTTACATACTCCCGAATGACTGGTAAGAAAAAAGGGGCAGATAAGAATTTTATTCTCGAGGGTAGCCATGCATCAATCTTGATGTCTTCTTGGAGACAAAAATGAAAAGAAATAGGGACTTTACTAAGACGACTTAATTACCCAGACGTGTTGATGTACAGTGGCATTCAAAATAATTTTTCTAATTTTGACATATAAAGTGACACTTTATAAAACTCGTTCACATTATGAAATATTTCCTAACTTGTTATGAAATAGTTATTTACATTACAAACTGCGAAAGCTTACTTTTAGGGCTTTTGCAGCATGTAATGTATTAAACTTTTCATTCTTCCCCCGATTTTATTATTAAAACACATAATTTAAAGATGCAAAAAATTCTCTTTAGACTGAAATAAAATGGGTAGAAGGCGTGGGTTAACGCCACTTTGGTAACATTCGTGTCAACAAACTAATATTTTGACAGTTGTCAAATAATTATTCTTCCATAAAGTCTACATCTTTTAAGTTTAATATTTGGCTGGAATCTAGTTAAAAATACATTCCATTGAAGAAGCAGCAATTATTGCGTGCAGAAGTTTGTTACCGAAAAAAATCTAAAGACCGTTACAATCAAGCCTATGAAAATTTCATCAAATGGTGTACAACGAAAGATGTGTCCACAATAACTGAATATGTATTATTGGTATTTTTCTTAGAACAATCAAAGACATTTTCCCCTGCTACATTATGGTCAGAATATTCAAAGTTGAAATTGACTATTTCATTAAATACGAACCAGGATATTTCGAAATTTGGCCGCTTGAAGGCATTAATAAAAAGGAAAAATGTATTATAATATTTATCAATGTGTTATATTTTTGAATTTAAAAAATAGATTAACGATCACATTATTTTAGAGGATGTGCAGTGATCTATGAGGGCGGAAAATAGAGGTGTGTAATATGACACTTTCTAACCTTCAATGACTTTAGTAATGACAGCATTACATATATGTGTTGCTTTCGTTTATTTGGGCTTCAAGCACTTGTGCGTGACGCATCAGTCGTCACGACTTTTGAGCAAATCGAACACGATTTTTTTGGATGCTCAAAACCACCTGACATGTGCCAATGCCAATGAATTTCCTGTGTTGTTAGAAGAACAGCTTTCAATTATAATGTTTTTGATAATAAAATTTTGCATATAGATATTTTTAGTAAGGTTTAAATCGTATTAAATCGTAATCGGCACAATTTTAACCTTTAAATAAACGTCAAACCGGACAAACGTCAAATTTAATGTCCGTGGCTTGAAGCTCGTACTTTTCGGTATGTGCTTGAGGGGCAAGGGGAAGGTAAGACTAGGCGTCACGCCCGGTAATAAACGAACGGAATTCAGTCACTACGAGCTGCTATTAGCAGCCAAAAGTAAATAATCGAAAACGCTTATTGTTGTGAATGAAGTAAATTTCGCCACTAATTAATAATACTTGCTTCCATAGTAACAAATAAACATCTCCAATTTTACTAGGCGACTTAAAAGGACGCTCGTAGGGACGTTTCAAGTACCTACTTTAAATTTGAATTCAAATAATCACATCCTATTCAAAATTAGAAAAAATATTGTGTGAAGCACGTTGGAAAACACTATTTTCCATAATTCGCATTAGAAATCCGCTCGTTACGAAAAATTGTACTTTTCCCAAATAACTATTTAAACAAAATAATTTATTCTACATCTACAATCCTTAATTTAAGGATTACAAAACTCCGAAATAGGTTGAAATATTCTCGGAAATATTATGCAAATGTTGAAGAAAATTGAAGATACTAAATAATTTATCAACTGTACCCTCTTTCTGAATTTACAAATATGCCAGATTTTTTAAACTTTCCGCTTTTTATAATGAGAAGATATTTGGAGTTAACGATCCTTTCCACCCCATACATGTACATTAGAGAAACACATTTAAAAGATTTGTAATATCTACAAAAATTTAAACACCAGTGCCGCTATTCTTGAATTTGTGGGAATAGGAATTCAGAGGGGAAATGATCAAAAGTAGGCGTGGTTCCCTCAAATTTTAAAATGCCGTATTCTTGAAAAATTTCTATCGAAAAATGAGGGAAATTATCACTCCCTAGAATTTTATTCTATTGGTCATGGCTGAGAGAAAAAGCCAAAATAATGTTAAAATATTTAGATTTAACCTAAAAACTTATTGTTGGCTTGTTTTTTGTGAATATAAGGATATTTTATTCTTGGTTTTTGTATACTTTTAAAGTGCATTATGCATTATGGATGAAATCAACCAACTTTTGCATTGGCATATGATGCCATGATTGATGATTTTGAGGAGGCTTGGGAAGAAATGAATATTGGAAGAGATGTTCTTCCACAGACAAATCCGTTTCAACTTTCTACTAGAAAATTTATACAAATTTTTAGATTAACAAAACCTCTTGTTGAGGATGTTATGCCCCGACAAGAACATCATCCTTGACCATATGACTAAGGTAAATATGGTGAAACTTTGTTTTTGCTTTTGGTAGGATCACCTAAGCTTACACTATACTACAGTCAAAGGTCATACATAGCATATTATATGTGTGTATACAACAGTTATTTTTCGCAAAACCAAAAACAGAACCAAAATGCAAAATGCCGCGAAGAAAAAAAGGTTAAATTTAAGTTGAAAACATCTTCTTATTTGGTTAAAATTCATGGCAAAAACAGCACAGTTTACTTATACTGTCAAAATTTTGTACGTTTTGATTGGTAGTACAATTTTGAGAACTTAGACAACACTGTTTCCTTTTTCCCTCACTCATTTCTATTCCCTGATTTCAAGAATACTGCTTTTTGAAATCGATTGAGATTTTGTGGGAATAGAAATGTCAACATGTCCGTGGGGAGTAAAAATTTCAGGGAATTTCAAGAATAGTGACACAGGAAGCTGAAATAAATTTATTAGGACTGAAATTATATTTCATAGCCGAGGTAGAATTAGTTTTTTCGAAGTGGGGAAGCTGCTACTTGCTTGACTGACTTATTTAGTGACTGACTTTTTTTTTAAACAACGATGGTTCTGTCAGGTTCTGTAACAAATCGAGTTGAATATTCAGCAAATCTTGCCAAGGTGGTTCAAGTTTATTTCACATTTCACCAAGGATATTTACAGTGAATGGAGCTTAAAAAATTTGACAACAAATTTTTTGCAGTCTTCAACTTCAACATGTTATTGATTGTCTAGTTGTCGAATTTTTTCGTAGTGTCAGATAGGGACCAGAAATTTAAAAAAAAAACCCTATTTTTATAAATACCGTTGAAATACAGATATAAAAAATATTGTTGTTCAATCATTGCTCAAAAAAATTAACAGAATAATAATATACAGATCACGTAATTTCTTATGGAACCTTCCTGGATTACACAAGTACGACAAGGAAAATGTGAGAAAAACAGCTTGAAAGAAAGAGAAAGTATAACTGTACGCGCGTATCGAAGGAGTGTACCCAGGTATAGGGGATGGCCGAATGTTCAGTTATCATTTTGAAAGTTATGTGGTAAAAAAGTTTGACAGTTTTGTACAGGAATCCCTATGTCGCATCTTTTAAAATAACACATTGTATATGTTACATATACATATCCATATTTACGTAACTTTTTTGAAAAAACGAAGCGTTGGATATAAAGCAAAAAAAATCTAGAGATAAAATTAACAGATTTCTTCGTGATGCGTCAGATAAAACTTATATTTTGAGCAGCGGACGAAAAGTGTTTCCAGACGAAGACAATTTCAGGAAACTTTCTATTTCTGAAACCTGTACCAAACAGAAGCTTATAAACCTGTCTTGCTCAGAAACTGTATATTCAACAAAATGGTATATACCATAACCGAAACATTTTGTATATCCCATATACCTACATACATAACTATTTTAATAATTTTAATACTATTTAAAAAATCTTTTAGTTATTTACATAACGCCATTAGGGCTGGTATCAATTAAGACACAAGAGAGACATATACACAGCGTCAGCTTGTAGTCCTCAGTTTTTTTTTTGTTTACATCGATTATGGAGATGAGAGACATTTACATATAGTCTGCATTTAATCCCCATCCCTTATCTGCAGCGTTAAGAATGCATGAAGGGTGAAAATTTGTATTTTCCATTCCGATGTTACTCGATGTATTTTAAGATCCATCAACTACAGCAGACTGTGAAAACGCAGCTTAGTCGACGAATAATATATTCCAATGGAAGCATAAAGTATTGTAAAAATGACGAAAGTCGATCAAATCTCCATAAAGATTTCCCGAGTTATTTATGAACTATTTTGAATATATTTTTTCCTACAACCACTATGCAAAACACGCTTTTCTACACAAATTTTTATGCGCAAAGCAGGCCTTTCCTAATTCTTTTGATAGCCGTTGGAAAAGTAATGCGAAAAGTACACGCTATGGCACTTTTCCGCACCGAAATGTCAAACAAAGCTACCTATGACCTGTCATTCTTGTCAACTTATTTCGACAATTCAACCTAATAGTGTGTTTCTTATTTGTGTACAATTTTTAAATTAAAACCAAAAGTACCTAAGTAAACTATTTATTTCATTATCAATTTTAATTAATTGAAAAACAATTTAAGGAATTATGAACCAAGATCAAAATAACTTATTTTTTGAGTTGTCCAATTCGGACATTGAAAATACTCCTCCATATATTATTGAAAAGGCTAGAACTGCCACCGAAAATTTTTTACCTGAGGTTTCAATACAAATTTATTCAAATTTTACAATTAATTATACATTCAACTGATTTTTCTATTTATTTTCATATTGTAAGTTCTTTCTATTAAAAGTTTAAATAAAATAACTATATAAATGACTGTATTTCTTTCATTAATAAATGTGGTTGTAGAAAAAATATTGTGTGCAACTTGTACGCAAATCACTTTTCCCACTCGCTAGATTTGCGGCACTCGCCTTACGGCTCGAGCCACAAACTTCTGCGCTCGTGGGAAAAGTGACGCTTTGCGCACTTGTTGTACAAACTACTATTGTCAGCTTGCATGGGGAAATAAATTTTAAAAATGAGAGAAGTAGATAATGTATTGCTTTTTGTATAGTCCAAGCCAATAATTTTATAACAAACGACAATCAGCTTGTTTTTAAGGACGTATTTAGTTTATTTATCTGAAAAATTTAAGCTCAAGTAGAAATCTAATGAAATCAGATAATTTGAGGTCCTTTGATTGAAGACAACCACTGAACCACTGTTTTCACTATATTACGTTGCAATGGATACATTTTGATTTATGTCAATTTTGACGTTCCAAATATTCAATATTTCAGAATGTCACGATTTGATAATAATGATACTGACGAGAATATTAATGAAATTATAGAAGCAAATATCCCAAAATATGCTGTTTATAGTAAAAATTTTATGTGGAATGTATTTATTGACTTTTGTAATGACAGAAAGTATCAATTAGTTGGAAATCGAACAATGAAAGAATTGACATCGATTAAAAAATTGGGCAGATTTTAAATAGGAACTGTCAAAATGGTCAGTCGATTGGCCAAAAATGATGTACAAGGAAGAGCTTATAAAAATTATGGGTCTAGCAATACCAACTCAATAAAACATTGCTTGAATATTGACCAAGAACATCATAACAGCATGCGAAGTGGATATACATCTACTATTAAGTATGGATCTTCGAAAATGTTTTAACAATTTTCTCAAGCTTGTTGCTCATAAGCGAAATTTTTTCGAACAATTATCAATGTTCTTGGGTTATTACTACTGACAATCAATCAAATTTCTCTATTCCATAGTTTGACAGATCTTGTATGTAACAGTTTGAAGTTGTACTGTATATAATATGAAGTCGTTTGTCTGTCTGAGTGAGATAAATTCAAAAGCTACTGAACTTACTTTCGTAACTTGTGATCTAATCTATAATTCATGTATTTTTGTTGAGAAATTTGTTATTTATCCCTGTTGGTCACCCAGTATACCCATAAAATTAGAATTACTCGAAGAAAGTGATCAAGTAAAAAATGATTATTCAAATTATTAAACCCTCCACAATTGTAAAATAATCAAACAGCAACGAACTTCGAACCGTACCAAGTAAACATTTTTTTCTAAATATTTTCTTTTCTCTCTCCAGAATGTTGGTAATCACAAGCTTCTCATTGTGAATACTTCAACCAGTATTTGTCTGAATTCATTGTTTTGTGTTCTTTCATAGAAAAAGACACCCCCTACCTGGCCCCTTTCCCTTAACAACATTTTCAATTACCAGCCGGCGCACTCAGTTATTTTATGCTTGAAATAATCCACCTTTCCTTTTTGTTAAATTTTTATTACTTTTGTTTACTTTTTAGCGCTATTACCTTCAATACTTTTATATCGAAACCATGATAATAAAATCGAGTTCAAATGGGGAATAAGAAACTTATAAATTAGCAATAAACGAAAAATCAGGTTGGTAAGTATCGCACCTTCGGAGCGATAATGACAATTGCAAACGTTTTCAAAAATGTGTTGATGTCAAAATTTTTCCTAAAGCTCAACTCTATCCGGTACAACAAAGACAGAATTTTGGAACTCGTCCCATATGCGCTAGATGATAGCTGATACAAAAATAGTTCTAGTGGCGAATGGATACAATTTGGCCGGTCGTTCAGTAAGAAAAGAACTCCACGACTGAAGCAAGCGTACAGTTCAGAATTTCCTACTTCTGTGAGAAAATAAGACCTACTAAAGTTAATAAACTATAATATTTTTCCAAAATATGATGAACTCTTTCATAATTCTTTCTTTTAAAATTTAGGTCATTATGGATTTGTTTTGAGTTTGGTGGTTTGGTTTGGTGCTATCAGACGGTTCATTTTTCGTTTATTTTTGTCTTTCACTCGGCATCTTTCACTCGAAATGATACATCTGAACTTAAAATGCAACAAAAGTGCTAAATGAATTCATTAATGAACCGATCCAACGATGTTGGATTTTTTCATTCGGTATCATTCACTCCGTCAGAATGAACGAAAAATGAACCGTCTGCACACAAAGAGAACGTTCACTCGGATTAAACTGATTCTGAGGCGCACTACATCATCCGACGACATATTTTGAAGAAGAACAAATGAACGTTCTTTTCTTTGTCATTCACACTAAGTCGTGTGAACATGGAATGAAAGAATAATGAAGCATTCACTTGAGTTAACTGTCTGATATAACCTTTAATGCCTCTTCTTTTTATCATAATTGAGAAAGATGTTATTAGAAAAACACATTTGCAGCTGCAACTTTTTCCAAAATGTCATGGATTTAAGAGAGGTTATTTCATAAGGAATTTTACTTCTTATTTTCTATTTACTGCCAAATCCAAAAATGATTTTAAAAAACGTCAAATGCATTTGTTGAACAAATTAATGAACTTTCATTTGTGTTAGTGTTTCTCCAAAGGTGCGGTATGTATTCTAGGGTGACATTCACTCTCCGTTTTCTTCAACTTAGTTCCTGTCTAGGCTATTCCCTAACACAGTAGGTGCTATTTTGTTTGGAGATAAAACATGGGGCGGCAAAAAACCTCCAAATCAGCAATTTTGACGTAGAGACCCACCAAAAGTGTAAAATTCCTTATAATCGGAATCATCTTGTTTTTATTTTCAATAAAGGGATGCTTAAATATTTAAACTCATTCTGTAATTAAAATTTTAAGAAATTTAAGAGGGGTAGTTGTGTCTCAAGTGAAAATTCCAATTAATGATCTTTTTCTAATGATTGATTATATAAAAAAATATTTCCTACTAAATTATTGAAAAAAAGTTAAATATACTCAATAAAATACCATAGAAACAACTTTTTACGATTCCACAACATGTTTTTTTGATGTTTACTGTCTCGTTTCTAGTTGAAAACAAGTTAACTGTGAGTATTTGAACATTAATTGAATATACACCTTCTCATTTCAATTAAAATTTAACCCATCACCGTTTCTACATTTTGTATATACGACAGGTGTCCGATAAACATCTTCATTTATATGTTTTCTTGGACGCGATATCCATAATACATTTTTTTTTATTATAATCCTCATACGAAAAAATAATTGTCACTGTTATTTTATGGTTATAGTATCAGATAGCATTTCTCATATTTCACTAAATTCACCTGACATACTTTATTAATATCTGGGATCCAGTGAGTGTTACTTTAACCATTTATGTTAATCAAGTTTTTATGGACGAAATCAGTCTAATAAAAGTATCATCAAAATATTTTTATAGTGATAGCATTATGTACCAGTGGTAGGTAACTCTGGTGAAAGAAGAGAACCAAACTGCAGCCCACACTTTATTCCTGTGAATACAACAAATTCACTCAACTATTAGGTTTGTTTGTAGAGCAATCACAAACAGTTGGAAACTGGACGACTTACACGCAGAAAAGGCTCTGCGCATAAGTCGTCCAGTATAAATGTAAAAACTACTACAGACGGGGATTTTGTTAGGTTAACTAGGTCGGCATACTTTGCTTTGTCAACCATTTTGCTATTCTCGCGCCATCTGCTTTTTAACCTTGGAGTGGACGCGTCGGGTCCGTCCGGCCCAAGGAGATTTTAATATTGTTAATGCTTATGCCAGAGAGGACATTGAGGTCTGTGCGCTTCAGTACCTTCAAGTTAGATTAGAATGTACGCTAATTAGCAGTTTCAGCGCTGTGAAGTGAATGGTATAGGTTCTAGGACTGATTTCGGTATATTGGACCCAACGCACCTGTTTGTGTAAGTGTTATTGTTGTGCACCAATTATAAAATAGCTACACACAGGTACTATAACTATTTTTTTTTCATTAGAATAATGGATCCTTACGTTAGAAAGGAAGTGAGATGATTACCTACCAAGAGAAATTAGACAAGCTGCAGCGACATTTACTGGAACTGAAATGGTAGTGCCAGTGTCAGTAGTGGGAAATAAACGTGGCAGATGCGCATTCTGCAAAGATCGCTAAACGCGTTACAAGTGCCGTATTTGTCAAAAATTCATTTGTTTAGAACATACTGTATGTGTGTGCCAAGTTTGTGCAATGACATTTGCGGAATAACATTTCTACAGGGTGTTCAGTGCAACCTTACCAAAAAATATTGTTTATGTGAATCTTGGTTTAATTTTTTTTTAAATCAAAATATTTTTGTTTGCAGTTTTTTATGTTCTTTTCTAACTACCTTAAGACCATTTGATACAATTTTTTTTAAATATCTTTGATTTTGAGAATTATTAGGTTTTTGTTTATGGGTATGTGGGACCCAACGCGCCCTTTTTGTAAAATAAAAAGGTGGAACGTGTCGCGGGACACACGGAAGGAACTTTAGTTCCTTTTAAGCAAAAATTATGTAATACATTATGTGACGTTATAGGTAAACAATTTCCATATTCCTCGGTGGTGGAGTAGTAAGCAAGCCAGACTCTCACGCGGTAGACCCGGGTTCGATTCCCCATGAAGAAGTTTTTTTTTATTGTTAATTTTATTTTTAAATAATTATTTTGCTTGATATTTATAACGACAACAGGTAGACGTTTGAAATATTTAGCAGAATATTCATTATTATAGATAATGGTACGGTACCCTTCATGAGGGAGTCCGACTGGCAACATCTACTTATAACAGCATCGTATATTTAAAAAGGGAAACCCTAGCATTATACAAATTGGACATTCAAGAACTGTACGTTTACCACAAAAAAATTAGTGAAAACATAAAATTGAATTGTTAAATTTTCAATTTGAAGTTATATTACAGTTTATAGAAATTTTTATTTTCTAGATTTTTTCTTAAGTGGGTCGTAGAAAAAATATGCTGTTCGACTCGTGTGGATTGTCCATATCGCACTTGAACTTCGTCCTCGTGTGATATGGCCATCATATCCACACTAGTTGCACAAACTACTATTTCTATCAAAATATGCCCTTTTACATTTAAAAACAACCTGCCAAATGTCAAATCAATTTATCCATCCATTTTAAAGTTATCGAATTAAAACATTCAAGTTTTCCAAATTTCAACACCCTGTACCTATTTCGAAAAGTAAATGTACTAGACCCCTTAATCGCGCAAAAAAATTATGGAAAAGTAAAAATTTATCCGATTAAATTCAAGTAGATCACCAGCACTGCGAATACCAGCTCTGCATAGAATTTTAATATAGCATCGGTGGTTCAGTGGTAGAATGCTCGCATTCCACGCGGGCGGTCCGGGTTCGAACCCCGGCCGGAGCATATGAATCGCTGCTTCGTAAACGAGAGAGAGACTAAGGAGGCACAAGCACGCAAGCAAGGCACATAACGAAAGCAACGTAACGTAACTCGTAACGGTCAGATCTTTTGCGTCGCGACCCCTGGTCGCTCAAACATAACCTGACGTAAAGAACTAAAGTTCCAATAACACGCGTCCACTCCAAGGTTAATGATTACCACTGGACACCTTTTCGACATTTTTTCTAATCCTATTGTGCTCCTTAGGTATATCTCATCTCCATGGCTTTAGCGGTTTAAAAAAAAAAGAAAACAGGAAATCAAATGACAGTGACAGTTGCGAGACAATGGCTCAAACGATGATAATACATTGGAATCTAAAATTGAAATAATGCAAAATGTGAGCAAACAATTGTTGCTTTCGTTTATTTGGACTTCAAGCACTTGTGCGTGACGCCTCAGTCGTCACTACTTTCAAGTAAAACGAACACGATTTTTCAGGATCCTCAAAACCACTTGTCATATTCCAATGTCAATGAATTTCCTGTGTTGTAAGAAGAACAGTTTCCAATTATGATGTTTTTGATAATATAATTTTGCATATTTAGATATTTTTAGTAAGGTTTAAATCGTAATCGACACAATCTTAACCTTTAAATAAACGTCAAACCGGTCAAACGTCAAATATTTAATGACCGTGGCTTGAAGCTCATACTTTTCGGTATGTGCTCAAGGGGCAAGGGGAAGATAAGACTAGGCGTCAAGCCCAGTAATAAACGAACGAAATTGAATAATCGAAAACACCTAATGACACAGTTGACAGTCACAATCACGGGACACCACTTTCTCGTATTCTATTGTATGTTCTATGGTTAAGGGTCATCTACCAAATTCGACCTTGCACAATTATGCTTTGTATATTTTTTTGTTTCCCTACTTCCTCACGTTTAAGTTCACACAACGAAAATTTTATTAGAAATATGAAAGCTCCGCAACATGTAGGTAGCCAAGCGGTCCAAGCGGATTTTGCTTCACGTATACTCTATAAGCCTTGTCAGTACTGAACTGGGAGACCGCCGAGACCGGCGAGCGTTGTATCAACAATGGAACGGCACGCGACTACCGAAGCAGAGAGACAATGTCAGTCATAGAAGGATAGAAAAGCGAGAGTTGGATTTTTATCCGATATTTTAGTGGTAGCAACCGAATTTCAATAAGGAATTGTACGGTCATAAGTAATTTGAGGATTCTGAGATTTTTATATAGTATTCATAAAGCTTCAAATCAGACTTCTTATCAATTAGTTTTTCCATTTAATCTATATTTAATTGTTTACAAGGGCTCAAACTTTGCTTAATATGTGTAATTACCTCATGATTCGTATTTTTTTCAACAAAATTTGGTTAGCATTTCAAAGTTTTTATTCGATGAGAACTCTTAAGTTCAACATTAATCTAAATGATATATTTTTTCCTTAATTTTCAATACATCCATTACCTCAAAATTCTTTGCCAAAAATATTTCGATATTTTCTCAAATCGCTTCCGATAGATTCCCCTTAACATAAACTTCATAGTGGCAGTTAGGATAGCCAAAAGTTTGACTGCCGTTTAATGCAAGCTGGCAGTTGATAAACACCTTGGCCAACAGCCATTTAACCAAGTATTGATAATGATAAAACTACACCGTAACAGTAATTTTAGTTGAACAGTATGATATGTCCAAAGTATACATATCAGCTTCTGATAAATGTAATCCAGCTTCCAGCAATCACTTCTCAGTGTAGTTTTGAGTTTGAATAAAAGAGACAGGAGGGATGATCTCAAAACTGAAGTATCACGATTACTTTTGACTTTACCCATGAGACTTCCACAAACAAATCCTTAAAAGCATCTTCAAGGACTACCTAACAGTTAAAAAGATAACATTAACGAACCTAAGTAGATAACCGTGAAAACTGCGTTTGAAGTTACGTTTAATACTGCTTTGCCAGGATAGGTGTAAGGAGTTAGTTTATTTTGTTACAAGTCCAACTTGGGATAAATGCTAGTTTAAAGTGTATGTAGGGGTAATTCATGGAAATTTAAAGATCTCTGTAAATGGTCCCAGGCACGCTTGATGGGATTTAGGTCGGACGATCCAGAGGGCAGTGGCATATGTGCCAAATGTGGTAATTGAACTCTCAAAAGTCGTCGTGAACAAGTTAACTTCTTGTAATCTTCGATGTACTGTTTCAATTGAGACCGAAACACTAGAAGCGTTCAAAAGACACTGTTTCATGATCTTACACGTACTCAAATTTTAAAAGACAGTTGGAGTTGACTAAATCAAGTGGAAATAATAACTCAATAACTGATTCTTGAAAATACACAAGAAAACGACTTGCCTTAGCGCTGTGTCACACATTCAAATTAGTATCAAATTAGGTACAGTTTAGGGTCAATTTTATAAGAAGTGGTTAAAAATTAACGGTACGCAGTTAAATTTGACAAAATTTACGATATTATAAATGTTTTAATCTATACATAGTCAAGATTATGATTCAAATTTTAACATGTATGGTATTCAATAAAGAGTTTTCCGTTAATACTTTAAAACTTAATATGCATATAGACTAGCAAAAATGGGTTAGAAGATTGTCTTATTTTTAATTGTGCGTTGAAATTTAACATTTGCTTACAGAATTGCACCTATTGGCAGTAAACTTTTGATAAAACTGTGTGTGAAGTGACTTCAGCACTCCTATTCGTATCAAATCAGATTGATGAAACTAGCATTTTCGTTGGCCACTGCAAATCCCATCCAGAAAATACGTCCAAATAAACCATAATTTGTTTATAAATTTAAGTAAAGTAACTCTTATTTTTAGTTATCTTTCTCACCTGATACCTGCCCAGGTGTCCTTAGGATAGCTCCATAAACACACAGGTATTCAAAGCACACGAAATGCTACTGAGAACCTAACATTTCATCTATTTGAAAATAAGTTATGTCTTATCGCTCTGGGAACATACTCTATTTGCCTGTTATACATATCAATAATAACAATTTTCCTCAATTTTTGATAATATAGTATCAGCTTGACGCTGTTGATAAAATAACAATTCTTGTGACGCTATAGAAACAAGAAAAAGTTGAATTAACCAAGAATAAATTCCCTGTTTTTAAACAAGAGGAGCGATTTGAATTTAAGTTGGCACTTCTGCAGCCTAGTGATTGGTCAGATTTCACACAGCTTTTTTGATGCAACTGGAAACGACATGTGTCAGTTTTGGGTTTATATGAAAATATTATTACATCAATCTTCATTAAGTACATCTTTTTTACGTTGGTAGTTTTATGTTTAACTAGGTAGTTTATTCCAATCAAGTTAAGTACTATTTTTAGTATTTTTTCAGTTTGATAAACAAAATCCATGCTTGTTTTTTCTTGTTAATAATAGAAACTACCAAATAAAATCTTATTTTTGTAAATGTTCCTACATTTACACGACTTTCGCCATGGCGTGTCGCCAATGATGATTCGAATTCGAAGCACTCCTATTCGTATCAAATCAGATTGATGAAACTAGCATTTTCGTTGGCCACTGCAAATTCCATCTAGAAAATACGTCCAAATAAACAATAATTTGGAAATTCAAACCACAGATCAATGATTCAAACGCGATTTGCAATAAAAAATTACCTAGTAATTATTTTGTCTACTTCATTGTTTACTTTCAAACTTTCTGACCACGTTTTCGGTATTTTTCGTTTTTAGTTTTATTGATTTTATACGTATATTTAACTGTTTAGATTTTGTAGTGGACAATATGGCCTGGATAACTGGTGCTATTATTTTGTTAGTTGGCCAGTTAACCTCAAATATGGATTGCGGATTAAAAGATTATTACATAGAATACAATATAACTTTTTTCAAATTTTGTTCATATATCTACACACTTACGATGTCTTTGAGACGTATTTAGTTTGTAAGAATCAGATATCTTTAAAATGTCTGAAGAAGGACATCTTTAAGTCGTCTTATTCGGACACTTAGCCGTTCAGACTAAGATAGAGTCTAAATCGAAGGTCTTCAAGACTTCTTGTGATTTCTGGATGGTTTCTTCTCTTGATCCATCCCCTAGACCATATTCTTTGCTGCTTTTTTAGTCTTGTTTTTTTGGTATCAAAGATGATTAGATGATTAGATGCGACCTTTGCAGGTCTATTGTGGTCCTCCCTATATTCAGCTTTATTCTTTTTATCAGACCTTGGATACCGCCTCCTTTGCCTCTTTCTGCCTTCGGTTTTTCTTCTCCGGGTATGTGAAACCGCACCAACTATGCCTAAGTCTGCTATTGGTAATGAAAACACAACATTCTTCCTATCTTCAATTTCCATTATATCAACAAATAAATAAATTTTTAAGCACAAAATTGACAGTTACAGTCAAACTGATTAAAACAGAGCCAGGCATTATATTCACAATGTTTGATGGTCTGATCAAACTAAGTTTGCTGCTAATTTGACTGTCTGACACAACACTTAAACTTAAAAACATTTGCACAGTAAAAAATAAAAAATATTCACAACCACAGCATGTATTTTTCAAGCCAATCCTGTCAAAAACTTTTTCTTTCGTCTGATAAAAGTGACGTGGAAATATTCTGTGGAGATCGTGCTTGATGAAAAGCCGTTTTCTCAAACATTGCATCGGTAGTTCGACGTCGAGAGCTAATCCTGTCAATTAAGATCAACGTATAATTCACTAGAGATTTGGTGTATGTATCCTGTATCGTTTTCAAAGGACTTCCAATAAATATCGCTAGGGATTTAAGCTGACGACTGGATAAAGACGATAAATGTATAATTTGTCTTAGGGTATTTACTTTCACATTTGCAGTGAGCAGCGCATACTGAATAATTGAGCGATGGGTAATTGGTAAATGGGCAGTCTTGATAATAAAACTTCGAAGTAGCTGTTGTGCTTGAATTTTCGAATACTTATTAAGGATGTTGTGACCCCTGGGCGAGAAGTGTGTAGTCCCCGTATTTTCCTCTTTGCTAGGTCATTTAATTACAAGTATGTGAATACATACTATTACCCTTAGAAATATTAATTATATACCTAAAAAAAAAAAAAAAAAGGATGTTGTGATACAATTACCACTATAGTTTCAAGTCGATTGACTGTATTTGGCTCGAGATAAACATAATTAAAGTTCATTAACATCGAGAGTAATTGAGAATATCCAAAAATAGACCTTTTCATTTTTGAGACATAGCAGCACAAAGTTAAACAATAGCCGTGCCAAGAAATCGAACGAAAACATCTTGCAAAACTGTACCCGAGTAAATCGAGTACAATTTTAGCGGTAAATTCAAAGGGTCAGAGAGTGAGCACGAGCATCGTCAACTTGTGGAATCTGGAAGTATTTGTCGAAATGTATATATATGAGAATAAAATGTATAGTATCTCCAATGATACAGTTTTAACAGGTTTAACAGGTTAACAATATAAATATTATCAGAGTGATGTGTTTGAATAAAATATTCCGTGTCACTATGTAACTGAGGGCCGGTATTATAATGTCAAGTTGACCGAAGGTTGAGTCACAGCCTGGGGTCAAACTGCAACATCCGTATCATAAACATCAACCGAGAGAACTGATGGTTAACCGTCCGTTCGTCCAACCGTAGATTCCGCAGATTCTCCTTGTACTTCGCTTTTGCGCTATAGGGTGTGTTGCAAACTGTTGGAGATTAGTGAGACAGTGTAGCCAAGGCAGGTAGAAAAGTTTATATCTTCGGTTGGTTTCAACCCCAGGTCGAGTAACCACGGGTTGAATTAACAGTTGAATTAAAACGACCCTGAATGACTTGGTAACACAAAACAAACGGTTATGAAAATAGAAAGGTGATTGACAATAAAAGCTGGAATAAGAAGAAAAAGTAAATGGTAAAAAAGTTCGACGTGAACATTCTTCAGAACTGATTAGCATACTACTCTAACGGACAGGTCAAAGCTTGGGTCGCCAAAAAGGCGTAGTTGCCTCGTTGAATTAATGAGTCTTACTACATATAATTTAATTTTTCTCCTTTCTATATTGTAAACAACGCATTTTGACAGTTTTGAAGCATGTAAGTAACAATTACCAATTTATAAAACGAGTATTTATATTAATAATACAATTATTATGAACATTATTAATTTACAAAATTTGGGTAAATGTTCTCTCGTTTTTCCTCAATTTGTATGAAATGTCTCCATCTCTAACAAAGTTTTCTGTTACCTTTGAAGTACTGCAGACTGCAGAAGACTTCTTTCTGGCTTCGAAATATTTTATAAAATTTCATTTGCAACTTCCTTTTTATTATTGGCGCTCTCTCGAAAGACAAGTGATATTTGCTGGTTCTCCTATATCCATTTTAGTCCAAGATCCCAGAGCGATAAGACATAACTCATTTTCAAATAGATGGAATGTTGAGTTCTCAGTAGCATTGCCTGTTATACAGATCAATAATTTCAATTTTACTCAATTTTTGATAATATAGTATCAGCTTGACGCTGTTGATAAAATAACAATTCTTGTGACGCTATAGAAACAGGCAAAAGTTGAATTAACCAAGAATAAATTCCCTGTTTTTAAACAAGAGGAGCGATTTGAATTTAAGTTGGCACTTCTGCAGCCTAGTGATTGGTCAGATTACCGCCTGTTTCACACAGCTTTTTTGATGCAACTGGAAACGACATGTGTCAGTTTTGAGTTTATATAAAAATATTATTACTTCAATCTTCATTAAGTACATCTTTTTACGTTTGTTGTTTTATGTTTAACTAGGTAGTTTATTCCAATCAACTTAAGTACTATTTTTAGTATTTTTACAGTTTGATAAACAAAATCCATGCTTGTTTTTTCTTGTTAATAATAGAAACTACCATATTATATATATTTTTGTAAATGTTGCTATATTTACACCACTTCCGCCATGGCGTGTCGCCAATGATGATTCGAATTCTATACTTGCCTTGATCCCTCATTAAACACGACAACTGAGAGCAATACAAAACGTATGTCACGTAATAGTCAATTAGTTCAAAAAGGCTGAACACGGCCCTTTTGGAACACACTCTCAATCAAGTAACTTTTAGTGATGTGATTAAGGTTTCTAAAAATGCTTCTCCTAGTTTAAAAACAAAGTAAAGTCTGTAACTATATTGCCAGATATTGCTATAGCTCGGATGCAAAATTGTTCTCAACTAGTAGATTTTACTTACATTCATTCAAATAGTATAAATTACTATTAAATATTCAAATTTGACAAGCGAAAATGATAAATATTTATAACCTGTCTGTACATTAATGAATTTGGTGTAAAATTTGGTATAGATATTTCCAATTAAAAATTATCTCTTTAAAATAAACATGTTAGCTTGCGCATACATCAAGAAAAGATAAACGTATGGTGGGAATAAGACACCCTCGAACTTTCCAATTTTTTTTTAGATAAGCCCCACAAAAACCAGTGGCTGCAGGCTAAGAATTCGCAAAAATATATATATGTTTAGAGGTATCCAGACTGGAAGCAAACCGATGATTTCAGCATACAAGATGAGATTTCTCCGAATCGACAGTGAAAAATTCGGGAAGAAGCGAGTTCAAAGGGATTCATCCCTCGATTTCCGATTTCGTTTGCAGACGGTAAACTGATCCAAAATGTCTAGATGTACTGAGGGTGTTTACTTTCAGAGATCGTAAAAGTGCGGAAATATTGTTAAATTGCTTTTTTTTAAAGTAGGTGCATGTTTAACAATATTTACATTTATTTGCAAAAAAAAGCTATACAAAAGTGCTCGTTTTCAAGAAAAAATCATTAGTGACAGCAGTAACAGTCAGTAACAAGTCTTGTACAAAAATTGTTTGGTTACAGCTGAAGCTCAGTAACAGCAAAAGCTCAGTAGCGTGCAAATTTAAGGGGATACAAAAAATAATAGTTCTTTTTTAAATGGGTAAATAAGTATATTTTCACATTTTTGGAATGGACTTTTTTTCTTGTACCTTGTACCGTTTTTGAGTTATGAAATGTTGAAAATCTGAGTTTTAGTAATTACTGTAAATACGAAAAAGATAATTTATCAAAGTAAGCTATGAAAATGACAAGTAATATGCTTGATAATTGACATTTTTCAGATAAAGTAATTAAAATGGTTTACAGAGAGGTGAAATATTTTATTAATAATATAATATTAATAATATGCTTAAAGCAAGGATTCAACTTGAAACTCAAAAACGGTACAAGGTAGAGGTATCATATTATATATTTGCACGCTACTGAACTTTTGATAGAATATTGAGAAAATTCAACTGTAACCAAACAACTTTTATATGAGATTTTTTTTAAAGTAATAATAACGATGATAGGGGTGGGTAATTTATAATGAATAACCCTGTACACAGACTCCTAGTAATAAAAATAATTCATGGATGAAATTGAATAAGTTACATGGTAAGAATTGGAAAGAAAAAACTCCCCACTTCTTAGAAATCAGACAACCTGGAACATGCCACAAGACGGTATGATGAAAAAGTATAACTTTTCAAAGAAATTCGTTATGGAATTAAGCAGCAAGAAGGAATGGAATCCAAATACCATTACTAGACTTGGAAAGAATGACATTCAATGGTACACAGACGGCTCAAAAGCAATAGAAGGAGCTGGGATAGGAGTGGTCGGGCCAGGAACCAAACACTCTGAAAGCTTGGGAAATACCCTAAATATCTTTATAGCGGAAATTCACGCCATAAGAAAGTGCGCCCAGTTCAATATTGATAAAGGATACAGAAGGCAAAGGTTTATCATAATGTCGGATATTTAAACAGCAATTAAAGCACTGACCTGTGTAATCAGTTCCAAAATGGTGTGGGAATGCCTAAGAAAAATCAATGAACCTTACTGTATATTCCAGGACACACTGGAATAGTAGGAAATGAAATAGCAGATGAACTAGCAAAGAGGAGAACTGAACTATCCTTTTGGGGGCCTGAACCCTTTTGCGGAATCAGCTCCAATGTAGTATTGGAAGAAATAGGTGAGGCCGAAAAAAGAGAAGATCTGTCCATCGGAAAGATCTAGTAGGGCTTAGACAATCAAAGATTCTTCTTGGTGACTACAACATTTTGAGATCAAATACAGAAATACTAACGGAACATTGTCATCTGAAAGAGCTCAAAATATTTTAGAAAGAAGAATGTAAATTTTGTGGCATGGAAGAAAAATCTCCATCCACATACTTTCGAATTGCTCCGCAATTCAGAATCCTAGTGTATGGAAGATTACTGGATAGAAGAGGGACATTTACCTTAGTTGAAGCCTGCAGATATCCTAAAATTTCTCCTAGGTCTCTGAGTCTTTACTCAGAAACTAAGAAGAAGTAAAGGGGTACAATAGATCTTTTAGGTTTCAGTGAATGTCACCCCAATATACATACATAATACAAGCTATGAATTCCAGCAACCCTATGATAAAAGATAATATTTCTGGAAGACCGCACACTCTCTATTTATTTATTTATAAATTTTCCAGATTCCGTACATGCCTACCTTTCACCATTGCAGTTTCATCAAATCGAAGTCTCTTTAGCTTTTTAAGATTTACATTGAAAAAGTTTGTGAAAAAAATGAGACGACCAAAGCGAAAATCTGTTTTAATGGCATATGGACGTATTCAAATCAGACAAGAAAGTGAAAAACTGGATAATTTTGAAGTACGTTTTGAATAAAAACGTATTTTTCCTTCTATGAATAGGAATCTTCTTAACTTCCCTCGTATTTTTCATGGTTTTGATTTGTATGTAAAATAGTTCTTTGTTCTGAATTTAGAATATTAACAAACTTGAATAATTCAATTCAATTAATTATTGTCATCCCAATTCAAAACATTCTATTCTTTCAATTATTTATCATATCAAATTTATAACAACCTCATCATTCATTATATGAATTGCGTCGTTTGTATCTATTTGATTTGGTATAATGCCAACTACCTTAACCTTAATTTCCACAGAAATTTTTCAGTTTTCCATAGCTTCTAAAAGTTAATTAATATAACAAGACTTGCTGTCGTTGTCACATATTTGTTTTCTTGCCGTTGAAATTTACGAGGCATACGATAGCTTGTATTTTTGTAAGTAAAGTATGAGTTTATTTTTGAATAGGTTCTTAATCTTCGAAGACGGTTGCCTTTTTGTTTAGTTTTCTTAATGTTCCATAGAGACTCTTATTTTAAAATAAAAATGTATTGTCAATGATGAAAGGAAAATATGAATATGTGCAAAAAACATTTGTTTGGCATGTTTTTATTAAAACTTTGTTAGTTTTTAACATCTTACCTCTTGATAATGCGGAATCAAAAAGAACTCTGTCTAAGAAAAGGTTATAAAATAAATGAATGCTTATAAATCCAGTTTATGGGTTATCTTATATTAGTAGCTGATATAAATTTTCATGATTTCTGGTTTTAGAGCAACGTTAAAAAAATTAATTTTCAGTAGTAATAACCCAAGGACATTGATAATTGTTCGAAAAAATTTTATGACAGATTTCGAAAGCTTGTTGCTTGGAAACTACAAGCAACAAGCTTGAGAAAGTTGTCATAACATTTTTGAGCATTTATCAATGTCCGAGGGTTATTCGGATAGAAAATTTTTTACCAATTACAGAATTACAACCAAATCGTGACATTTCCAAATATTGAATATTTGAAACTTGAAAATCGAAATAAATCAATAGGTATGTGTCCATAGCAACATGAAAACAGCCCTTGGTCTGTTATCAGTGTAATGGTGACATGATTGGGTGAAATTATTGTTCATAATAATAATAATTATTGCAAAATAATTCATTTATTCCTTAGAAAGTACCAAATATTCTAAACTGGCAACGCTGCTTTCATATCAGATTGGTAGAAGGAACTAAACACGCCCATCGCTGACTGCACACAATTATTCTTCTCTCTCTTTCAAGTAGTTTTTCTCATATTTTCCTCGTCGTACTTGTGTAAATCGTATGTCGCGAAGCGAAAAGACTTTTCGTAATATGTAAACTCCTGGACAAAATTAACGCACCACTCATATTTTTCTCAATAATCTTTATTTATTGTTGACTTAGTGTACGACAAGTAGGGTATAGACCGTGTTTGATACTGACAGATGTTATTTAAACTAGCTAGTGTCACATAATACCTTGTTTTAACAGTAATTCATATTAAACTTCGTTTTAGAGTAAATCTGTGTTAAAATTTTTTTTTAAAAGTGTTGATTAAAACAAAATTTCTGTAAGAAGCAAGCGTTTGTTTGTAATTGTTTTTATTATATGCATGTTTGGAAGTTCATTTGCGAGTAAAACAAGTAAGAAAAATGAACCGCCAAAGAAATTTGTCAATAGAGGATGAAGGATATTCAATGCGACATGTTGCTGGTTTATTAGGAAGACATCATTCCAGTATCAGTCGCGTAGTGAGACGTCATAATGAAACAGGCTCGTACCTTCGAAGAACAGGACAAGGGCGAAAACGTTGCACTAATCAAATTGATGATCGTTTTTTGAGACAGCGTGCTCTCAGAGACAGGAGAGTTACCAGCAATCTGTTAAAAACGTCGCTATATCATCTCGAACGGTTAGAAGACGTTTACATGAAGCAGAATTGAGCAATAGAAGACCAGCCAAAAAGCCCTTGCTTACCAGATAACACAAAGTTCAGAGATTGAATTTTGCAAGACTACATCAGAATTGGACCATCAATGATTGGAAACGGGTTATGTTCTTCGATGAAACCAGAGTTAGCCTTAAAGCTCCAGAAGGACGTGAGCGTGTCTGGCGAAGACGAGGAGAAAGGTTTGCTAGCTGTAATATCTCTCCTAAAGTACCTTTTGGTGGTGGCTCTAAAATGTTTTGGAGAGGAATTTGCTTCGATGCTCGTACGGAATTAGTCCCTATACGCACGAGGTCTATGAATGCCCAATATTACTTAGATAACATTATTGTCGAACATGTAATGCCTTTTGCTCCATTTGTTGGGCCTAATTTTTTATTCATGCAGGACAACGCTCGTCCCCACGTGGCAAGACAGGTTATTGGTTACCTAAATGATGTTAATATCCCTTTATTAGAGTGGCCACCTAACAGTCCGGACATGAATCCTATAGAGCATATATGGGACTATCTCAAAAAGAAGATTCGAAGTCTTAGACCTCCTGTTGTTAATCACAACCAACTTATAGAGGCCGTTATTGAAGAATGGGAGATTATTCCGCAAGCGTTTGTTGAACATTTAATATCAAGCATGCCTCGACGCATGAATGCAGTAATAAGAAGTAGAGGAGGCCCTACACGGTATTAGGGTTCACCAAAATTCATTTATTGTGTTTCACATATTCTTTTTTCTTTTTTCAATTTGAAAGCATGATAGCTTAATTATGCATTTTCAGCAAAAACAAATTTTTAAAGAAAAAATAAGGCAAATTAAGGTCATGTTAAAGTCATATTCGACTAATTTTTAGGTATTCATTATTGTTTCAATTTAACTAAGTTTTATTTTGTGTTTATATTGTAAATATTTAGAATAATTCAAGTGGTGCGTTAATTTTGTCCAGGAGTTTATAAGTAAGTGAGTTTGAGTCAAACTATTTTTTACCACAGGATATGTGGAATAATGTATGACCAATATTTTCTATACACCCTGTATAATGCGCGAAATGGGGTGTAGAATATTCTGCTACAAGGTTCATGCCAGTATTATTGTTCATTATACATCAACATTTATCTAAATTAAGAGCTGCCATGTGGTTATTCCCATTCAAGCAGCCATAAATATTTCAAATTAATAGGAATATATAGCCAGATAATGCTGACATTTGATAATAATCTAAATGAAACATGTACGTTATGATTTTTACCTGGACTTATTTTAAAATTAGCTTGAATTTTGTTCGATAGTATTACAAGGAAAACTTCTGAATGATAGATGATGTTTGTTTGTTGTTTGTTTTCCTTATGCTATTAGCAAACTCGTTCATGTCTGATGAATTATTTTTCATCACCCTCTAGCAAAAGACGGCATCTTCTGAAGTATAAAGCTTTAATTCTATTGGGACTGCTGTGTTCGGAAATACATTTTCCCAATGGCAGGAAATGAATCTTTTAAAGTTTCCGTTGTAAAATTTGTGT